>JBBPDA010109059.1:0-10611 GCA_037974385.1 Arnoldichthys spilopterus | reverse complement strand
CTCTCTCTCTCTCTCTCTCTATATATATATATATATATATATATATATATATATATTTATCCATCTATCTCTCTCACTGTTTCTCTTTTGCTCCCTCCCTTACTCCATTACTCTCTCATTTATTCAATCCCTGTCTCTCTATTCCTCTGTCTCTTTCTCTCTCCCTCTTTTTTCTCTCTATCTCTGTCCCTGATTCTCTCTTCTTTCTCCATCACTCTCTCTCCCTCTATCTCTTTTTCTCTCTGTCTCTCTCTGTTTCTCTCTCTCTCTCTCTTTCTCTCTCTCTCTCTTTCACTCTCTCTCTCTCCCACAGTCAGTGCGAATGAGGAGTCTCAGCTGATAGCGGATAAGTTTAAGAACTACAATAAGAACATTCGCCCGGTGAGGCACCCTGACGATAAAGTGTCGGTTCAGGTCAAACTGACCCTGACCAACCTCATCTCTTTGGTAATGGACTCCTTACTAACACTCTGCACTACACAGCTACAGTAATAAAGCAAACTCCACTCACTTTCCCGGTAAACCACACATCTACCCTAATGTGACTGCTTCTGACCTCTAAAGCTTTGTCTTTGTCATTTTTGACAGAACGAGAAGGAGGAGACGCTGACCACCAATGTATGGATTGAAATTGTGAGTAAAGAGCTCGTTTGTTGAAACCATAACCTCTGCTGGGGTCTCATGCTTTGGGTGGGCTCCAAAATAGCAGAGAGAGGCATAGGTGGGTGGTGCTGTAGCACTAACACAATTACTGGATTATCCTTGTCCTTTTATCATCTCAGTTCATCTTGACTTAGACCCAAACACACAGAAATAGACTCCTGAGATTATACATAATCTTATTCATCCCAAGCCTTGAATTCCCGGGCATAAAATATCAGCAAGATTCATGTAGCTTTGGAATCAGCCCTCTTGAAGGACAGCTGTCATTCAAAACCATTTGAGTCCATCAAATGGATTTGGCATATCCCTGAAAAAACCACTTGATGCCACTTTACAGTAAGACTATGCTTATAAAGGGTTTATTAATGGTTTACAACTGGTTTATTAATGGTTTTTCATTTGGTTATATATAAAAATACCTTAAATACCTTAAAAACATCAGTAAGCAGTTTAAAAATTAAAGGTTGTGCCGTCTTTTCATAGAATACACTCAAATCACAACCCCCACAGTTTGCAAACTCAGCCACTCTACTGTTAGTGTGTCCATAACATATGACCATGTCCCAATTCTTAAGACCAATTCCACCCAAGTCATCATGGTTTCCTTACTTCTTTATTTATGTGTTATAGCCCATTTGCTTGTTTGAGGCATTGTTGATGAACTCTTCAATGGTTCAATGGTTGCAAGGTAGCACCCCACTGCACCGCTCCCCAGGCACTGTTGATAGCTGATAATTGATAGTATTCTCTGTTCTTCACTTCCACTTTTTGCTGCCTCTTTGCCTTGACATCCCAATCCTCAAGTCTGATCTGGGCCTTCCTTTCTTACTTCTCTTCTTCACCATCAGCCTCTATTTCCCACTAATTGTCTCCTCTCTTTAGTAACGCTGTAATCTTTGAACTGTCACTTCTTTTCTCTCTTCTTCCTGACTGTCACTCCCTGGCCTCTGCACCCCTTCTACCTCCAGCAATGGCACGACTATCGCCTGGCATGGAACACCTCCGAGTACCACGGCATTGGCGTGATCCGTGTGCCCTACAACACAGTGTGGCTTCCGGACATAGTGCTGGAGAACAAGTGAGACACTGCAGAGGAAGTTTCTCTCTCTCTCTCTCTCTGTCTCTCTCTCTCTCTCTCTCTCTCTCACTTTCTCTCTCTCTGCTTCTCTTCTACTATTTTTCCTGTCCTTCCTTCCTTCTTTCTCCTTTCTCTTCTTGAAATACCTAACGTTTAGTCTGTGGAACCATCAGCAGGACTTAGGTTCCTCATACTTAGAATAATTTAATATAATTCTAAGTAGTCACTGAGTAGTCTGGATCACACTTTGGGTGGACCCCCATTTGACAGGCCATAGTAGTTAATGGATAATGAGTGTTTGGATTAAAGGCTGAATATTAAGTGGGCAGTTTAAGGGGTTAAGCTTTTCATCACTCTGATGAGTTAGATGTTGAAAAAAACGAACCCAACTTCTCTCCACAGCTACTGTGAATTACCTTTTCAACTGCTTTGAATTATTCAGGGACCACTATGAATTATCCAGTACCTATGAAATGTCCTATGTAGGAATGTAGACCAAAGAGTAATAAGTCAATAGAGGTACTAACATATTCATAGTAGTACTAATACATTTACAGCTATAGGTAAATTTTTTGAAAACGTCATTGTATAATTCATAATGATCACTGTATAATTCATACTGTTTACTGAATAATCAATAGAAGTAACTGAATAATCAATAGAAGTTACTCAATAATTCATAATGGTTACTGTATAATTCATATTAATTACTGAATAATTCAAAGCAGTTGTTTGATATTTCCTACAGGTTAATGAGTAGTTTAAAGGATTTACTGAATAACTCATAGTGTTGACTAAGTAATTAAGAGAAGTCACTAAATAATTCATAGTGGTTACTAAGTTACTGAAAAATTATGTTACCAGTCAATTGTAAAAACACCGTGAGCACATTTTTCCACACTCGCCTACTTCTCTCTTCTTCTCTCTACAGTATTGATGGCAAATTTGATGTAGCCTATTATGCTAATGTGCTGATCTTCAGTGATGGCTCCATGTACTGGTTGCCTCCTGCTATTTACCGCAGCACCTGCGCCATAGAAATCACCTACTTCCCCTTCGACTGGCAAAACTGCACACTGGTCTTTAGGTAAGCTCATCAGATAACATGTAGATGAACGAATTACCATTCCACTGTAGTTACTATTGCACTACAAATACTACAGAGTGACAATCTTTCTAAAACGTATTCCTAATTTTACATGTCGTTACTGTCGAATCAAAAACATGACCCAAAAATGTCCCACCTATAAAGCAGCTCATTAGTCATAATGTGCACATAATGTACACCTACTTATAATTTTTCCTATGACTCTACATGGTAGGTCTCAGACATACAGCGCCAATGAGATCGACATGATCTTGGCTATCGATGGCGAGACCAACAAACCCATTGAGTGGGTAGATATCGACCCAGAGGCCTTCACTGGTAACACACCTCTGCTTTCACTATAATTTGATTTTGGTGTCAAAAATGTGGTGGTGATTCTTGACAGAGCTAGACTTTCAGGTCTTCAATACCACAACATGGTTAGAATACAAGTAAGAGCAACAAAGCTATACTTTTCCAGCATATCTATGAAATTTTGGTAACATTCAACAAAAACCAACTGGTTTGATGTTTTCCCTCATGAAAGTAGTCCCACACATTAGAATTCGAAATATGACTGGCCTTGTTCCCAGTTATCCTGGTGGTAAATCTGACAGGGCAGGACTTCAGGCCAGCTCCTGAAGGCCTAATGAATGGGTTATGCACTACCCACCTCTATCAAAAAAATGATTGGCTCATTTACAGTTGGTCATTTTAAGAATATAACCCCCCTGTACCTACAAAAATGAAGTAAAAGAAGGACTGCAGTTCAAGTGATGGTTCCGGTAAATAAAAAACTAGAATTTACATCCATGTATTTTTGTAATTCTTAGAAATCTTCAGACCTGCAAAAATGTGAGCAGAAGAACTGAGTTTTGTAAATTTAGAGATAAAACAACTCCCAATTTATAATAATTAATAACATTTTTTTTTTAATTCAGTGTTAATCCTATCATGCAGTTATCATGCACACACTTTATTATTGCTTTACTCAAATTGATTGTAAGTGATTTTATCATTCAAAAACAGGCACAGCTGGAGTATCACATTCAGACTGAATATAACAAAACCAACAACATCAGCACATTTCATGTTAGATATAAAATCTGAAAGAGCTTTAAATAAAAAAATGACAAGTGAATTGAAATAACAGCACAGTCCCCAAAGACCCCAGTACACTTGGCATAAGCAAACCTGAGCAAGTCTTTGTATGTTTATCACATTATCGAACTTATATTCTCTGAAGCACTACTGCAGAGTTTAGGAGCTCTGTATGAGGCCAATCACCTGTCTCTGCAGAAAACGGGGAATGGGCCATAAAGCATCGGCCAGCGCGCAAACTGACCAACCCACGCTACTCGCCGGATGATCTGGAGTACCAGGAGGTTTACTTCAACCTCATCATCCAGAGGAAACCTCTCTTCTACATCATCAACATCATCCTGCCCTGCTCCCTCATCTCCTCACTGGTCGTCCTGGCCTACTTCCTGCCTGCCAAGGGTTCGTATGTGTGTGTGTGTGTGTGAAACACACCAAATATCAGTGCTATGTTGTGATTAATAACACCTTTATAGGGATTTGCATGAAACATATCTAAAATATGTTTATTTCAGTTTGTGTCTTCTCATGTCTAACTATATTCTTCAAAAATTAAAAACTTTCATTGTGGTTCTCATTCAGGACAACCATTTTTATCATATTGCCCTGAAAAGCAAATTTTGTCTTTAGGATCTTTATATATACATATATATATACACAAATGCATGGGGTAGCACGGTGGTGCAGTGGTTAGTGCTGTCGTCTCACAACAAGAAGATTCTGTGTTTGATCTTGTGGGTTTCCTCTGAATGTGCTCTGGTTTCCTCTCACTGTCCAAAGGCTGCTGTAGGTTGATTGGATGCTCTAAATTGCCTGATGGTGTGAGCGTGTGTGATTGGGTGTCTGTTTCTGTGCTGCCCTGTGATGGTTTGGTCTCCTGTTCTGGGTGAAACCTGCCTTGGGCCCGAAGTGAACTGGGTTTGGCTCCAGCTTCCCCGCGACCTAAAATTGGTGAAGTGGTTGGCTGAATGAATGAATGAATGTAACGGTTCGAGTTGTTGGAAGCAAGTGCAGGAGTTTGGTATTTTACGGATGATGTTTAATTAACAAAGAGACAGAAACATAACATATGCCACGCATCACCAGGGTATTAACAACAGCAGGATACATCAGGGTGATAACAACAGAGAACAGACAATGACAGGCAAACACAGGAGGTTAAATAGGGAAACAAACGAGGAACATCTGACACAGGAGGAGACTAGGGAAACAAGGGGCAGGTGTGCAAGGCGGGACAAGGGCGTGGCTAAACACAACACCAGACCAGGGAAGCACATGGAAAAAACAAAACAAAACAGACAGAAACACATGGCATGCGCAGACATGACAATGAATGAATGAATGAATGAATGAATGAATGTTGTGTGTGTATATATTAATACATGTTCTCTGAGATCTCACTGGTGATGCAGCTCTCATACCTCTCCATTCAGAACCAGAAAGCCTGTTTCTGTTTATTCTAACCATATTCTGAAGTATTTCACAGAGGGATGTGCTTATATGCAGCTCAAAGTCTGATTTATTGACAAAACTACATGAAAAGTGTCAGGTGGGCGTCCAGGCCCCGCCCCCACAGCTGAGCCGGGCTACGGGCACAGCTGTGGGCAATTAGCCAAGGGCTTAAAGGGCCTTCATGGATGTCCCACCTCATCCAACGTTGTTTTGTACATGTTGCAAACTGTTGTGTCCCTTTTACGTTAATAAACCCTTTGTGTGTCACCGTCAGTCCTGCCTGCGTTTGCTGCCAAACACAACCGGATCATGACTAAAAGAATGTCATAGAATTTAAAATAAACTTTACAGTGTGTTTTATCTTCTATAATGTTTTCCTGATTAAACAATACAGTTATGAAACTTATATAGGATTGTATATTTAAGGAGATAGCATCTCATTTCAAAATCTAAATAGATTTTACAAAAATTATATTTAAGAATCTCACTGGTTAACAGGCAGCGATTTATTGGGATATATGCTGTTAAAAATATGGTGATATTAAATTCAAAATTTTAAGTATTAAATGAAAAATAAAAGGCTTTAAGTATCTACTTAGAACCTCTCTTTTAGAACCTAAAATTTCCAAGATTTTGTGACCACTTTTTAAATAATAATTATATAATCAATTATTATTATTATTATTATTATGATTATTATTATTATTATTATTATTTATGTTATTAGTATTAGTCAGATTTATTCTTCAGTTGTTTAGCCCCACCCTTTCACAATGAAGTTAGGGGATTAAGGCATTAAGATGGGAATAATTGCTTTTTAAGATTAACCTCACAAAAAAATGATAAAGACAAAAGGTTCTTGGGCTTTATTTCAGTCTCTCTCTTTCTCTCTCATTCACTCTGTTGCACACACTCATTCTCTGTCTCTCTCTCTCTCATGTAGCTGGAGGGCAGAAGCTGACAGTATCCATCTCAGTACTTCTGGCTCAGACCGTCTTCCTCTTTCTGATCGCTCAAAAGGTTCCAGAAACATCTCTCTCTGTACCTCTCATTGGCAAGTGAGTGTTATTTCAGCCTAATCTTCACCTGCTGCATCTGTGGTGTAACACAATTGTTTTAATACACACTTAGAGTTTTACATGAAAATGTATAAACACTTTAGAATTTTCTATATTTCTGATTCAATATTTCAATCAAGTGGTCCAATATAATAAATCTGTGAGTGGCAAAAAATATGTGATCTCTAGGATATTCAGCTAATTGAAAGCTGAGATTAGAGTCAGGTTTTTTCAATTATTGGCATGACAATCTGGCATGAGTGGTCAACCTTGTTTACTTTTAAAACACTTGTTGATGCTCATTGGGCTGGAAAAGGTCTCAAACCATCTCTTAAAATTTTACCAATCAGATTGTTTGCAAATGGAGGAAACTAAAGACCATTGCTACACCAGGAGCGCTTTTGGTATGCAGTCTTTCAGTATGTGCTTAACGAACAAAGATCATACCAAGACCAAGGTGTTTAATAGTATGTAATGTCACAGAGGAACTCATGGTAACTTCTAACCAACTAAAGGCCTCTCTCACATGGGCTAATATTAACATTCAGGAGTCAACCTTTAGGAGAACTGTGAATAACAGTGGTATCCATGGCAGGGTTGCAACCAGAAAGCCATGCCTTTCCAAAAAGAGCATCTACAGTTTGCCCATCTCATTGACAAGCCAAAAGGCTATTGGAAAAAGATGAGACCAAAATAAAATGTTTTACATGAGGAAGTGCAAAGTTTAGAGAATGAACATTATATCATTTGTGAAACATGGTGGTGGTAGTATCACTGTTTCGGCTCATTTTGCTTCATCTGGGCCAGGAAAGCCTGCCTTTAATGATTTCAGTGATTGGAACATTGAATTCTGAATTATACTAATGAAATCTAAGGAAAAATAAGAGCATCTGCCTGTAAACTCTCAAGAGAAAGTGAGACGTGTAGCAAGACAACATAAAGCTAAAGCGAACAGTAATAGAAATGTTTAAATGCAGTTGTTGCTGCATGGACTTTTTGTTTTAGATTTTAGATCACTTTCCTTGGTTTATAGATGGCTGAGTGTAATATTTTTGTGTTATTTGGTTAATTGGGTTCTCTTTATGTACTTTCTTAACTTAATGTTTTAGGTATTTTTTTGTGTAGAAATACAGAAAATTCTAATGGATTTATTAACTTTCAAGCACCACTGTATAATGGAAGCCATTGGACAGTTGATTGCTTTGCTTATGGACTATATGCTTCAGATACAGCAGACTGGAGCAATCCTTTCAATCCCTTCTTCCATTAAAGCCCCTCACTGTTGGGAACTTCTGTTCCAGATACTTGATCTTCGTCATGTCAGTGACCACACTCATCGTCACCAATTGTATCATCGTCCTCAACTTCTCCCTCCGCAGTCCCAGCACACACACTATGTCCCGCACCATCAAACACGTATGTCTGTTTTATTTCACTTGCTGTGGTTTTCTGAGCAATGTATGCGCATCATTTAATACACTACCATTCACTGGCCACTTTATTAGAAACACTTACCTTGCTGGTCCACTATACAAGTGTACAATTACAAACACTGGCGTATCTCAAGGTTTATATGGGGCCATCTATTGCATTTCTCACTTCTGACCACAGGAGCACTGTTGTCCAGATACAATTGAAGTGTCTAGGAGAAGCAGTGGCTCAGCCATAGAGTGGAGGCAACTTCATATTAATACTAAAGTTTTATAAATGGACAAGGGCGTGGCTAAACATTTATTAAATGGACATCCAACAAGCTCGTGTTAGTGTAATACTCAGGTGTCCACGTTCTTTTGGCTATTGGATCTCATATTTAGATTCTGTAGCACATATTTTGCTATACAGTATCAGCCATCTTGTTTATTAATGGTCAGTTTTTAATAGCAGGTTTGCTGTTGTCCAACATAATATTTGGGTGGTATGTGTAGGGCTGGTACTATTATATCAGGCACAGGGTTTTTGGTACATGGAAGGGGTTTCTAATAAAGTGGCCAGTGAGTGTAGCTGCTGTAAAACTGAGGCTCCACTCTCTCCTGTTCTTAGATTTTTCTGGAGGTGATCCCTCGTTTCCTGGGCATGGCCTCACTGGTGGATGAGGGTGAGGAGGAGAGCGGGACGGGGGCAATAAGGGAGAGGAGACGCAGCTCCTTTGGTCTGATGCAGCGGGCTGAGGAGTATGTCCTAAAGCAGCCGCGGAGTGAGATGATGTTCGACAAGCAGAGAGAGAGACATGGACTCACGCGGTCGTTTGGTATGCAGCCACTGAGGCTACAGCCCAACAATCAAGTATTAAAGCATAGAGGCCTACTTGGATTACATAGTGAAAAACATACACCTGTACATTAGTGAAGTGGTGTTTACACACGTATGTGGGTCTATACCAGAGCGAGAGTCAAGACCACCTTTGTCGAGTCCAAGACAAGTGCAAGACCAAAAAAGTTTGAGACTCAGAATCAGAGTCCAAGGAGGTTTGAGTCTGAGGCAAGACTGAGTCTAAAGAGGTTTGAGTCTGAGTCAAGACTGAGTCTAAAGAGGTTTGAGTCTGAGTCAAGACTGAGTTTAAAGAGGTTTGAGTCTGAGTCAAGACTGAGTTTAAAGAGGTTTGAGTCTGAGTCAAGACTGAGTCCAGGGAGGTTTGAGTCTGAGTCAAGACTGAGTCTAAGGAGGTTTGAGTCTAAGTCAAGACTGAGTCTACGGAGGTTTGGGTCTAAGTCTACATGAGTCAGAAATATGAGATTTACCTCTTTCTGTTGGGCCTTTGCAGATGTCTCTCAAAACTGGACATTATCCCATGGGTTCCTGAAATGACTGCACTGCTAAATGTACAGACAACCTTGTGTTTTCTCCTCAGCGCTCTGTTAAGAAATTGTTGGTAGCTAAATCAAATTTTATAATGCCCGAACTCACCGACATCATCCCTGCAGCAAAAATGAAATGATGATCATGAAAACATTGTAGAGCATGCAGAGATGAGTTTTGGCAGGCATATGATTGGTTACCAGGCAGCCAGTGTCAGTGGCCAGTGTAGATTGATGTTGAAATAATAACACCAGCGCCAGTTACAAACAAAACCATTTCTGAAGGCAGTTGAGACCAACTAGGACATTTAGTGAGACTTATGGCCGAGTCAGAGACAAGTTTGAGTCTAAATGCCAATGACTCCAAGTCTAAGACCATAGTAAAAAATGTCTTGAGTCCTCCAGTTCTGGTGTACACCTACCTCCAAAAAAAACTGATTTACAGTAAACCCATCCAGAACACTGAGGGAAGTTTGTGACTTCCCACCAAAAAGACTTAAGTCAGGAATTGAACTACATATGCTATACTCTATAATAATTGAAAAGAAATTAACTTAATGACTTAATTTTAATTCTAACCCTACTTAGCATGAATTTACTTTAAGGATTTTTTTTTTAGCAATGTTAAACATAATTACATAGAAGAAGTGTAAAACCTCTCAATAACATATAACATTTCTCAATAACGTAACCTTAAACATCACTGAACAACAGAAAACAGGACCATCACTTTTTTCCCAAACCTGATTTTCTTCCTTCAAAGTTAGAAATAAAAAAAAGTTACCTTAACAATGGCAAACCTTTGGGGATATTGGTGGTTTTATTATAAGTATTTATACATGACTACTGTGAAATATACCTTAGTAAAGTGAAGGACCTCAGTATCTGGCTGTTCCAGGTTATTGTGTTGTTTGGGGAGATGCATACTGAGAGGTAAAGTCATGCAAAACCAAACCTAATGATGCACAGTCCACACACACTGATCAGCAAACCTATAAGCACTGAGAAGTGATGTAAACAGCGTTGATTATTTCATTATCTCAATACAATGACACCTGTCAAATAGTGGGATATGCCACTGTGGGAGTGGGAGTGCCAAAACTGGTCTTGTGAAGAGTTCCAGATATGCAGTAGTTAGTACCTACCAAAAGTGATCAGAGGAAGGACAACCAGTAAGCCAGTCACAGGGTCATGGGCACCCAAGTCTCATTTATTTTTTACTGACAGAAGAACAATTAGGCAGGTGATGTTAGTGTTATGGCTGTGTACACATTATATACAAAACTTACTCTACTCTGTTTTTGTGTGTGTGTGTGTGTGTGTGTGTGTGTGTGTGTGTGTGTGTGTGTGTGTGTGTGTGTGTGTATCTCTCTCTCTCGC
>JBBPDA010109058.1:0-10615 GCA_037974385.1 Arnoldichthys spilopterus | reverse complement strand
ACTGGGCAAACGTCTCTCCCACCTTTCCTTCTTAACTGTCCAATGAGAGCATCGCCTTTTGGCAGGCAGAGGGAAGCAGCAGCCCCGAGGGGGAAGTTTTATGACTTCCCTATCTTGTGGTCGCTGATACACAGTTCATAGATTAAAGTTTAATAACTTTCACCTCTTCCATAACCGGGCATTTAAAATTGTGTTGTCAGATTGGTGGTGATCACAGGATTACAGTAAGTCCAGACATGCCATAACTTCCACTAACATCCCACAGCTCATGACTTAAAATATATAAACATGATAACTGCTTGGTAAATAAAGGCAGAAATGCCACGTTTGGGGTATCGTTACAAACCTCTTTTCACCCCTTTCCAATACTAGTTCCTGAGCACCTAGGACAACTACATTTTGGTACAAAATAATGAGAAAACCAGTGTGTCCCTGGTCTTTGGGAGCATGTGTTGATCATGTAAGGAGTGACTTCCTCTTTGAGTATAGCTTTCTTTATGGCTCACCTTGCTTCTAATATTCCATAGCCACAATTTAAAGCGATAGGCATATTAAAAACATGGAGACCATGACTCGTCGAGTCTAAGGAGTCCAAACATGACACCAATATTTTCACAGCATTTTGACTTAATTTCCACACTTAAACAATACATCACCCCTTATATACATCAATCCATGTGAATCTCTGGACTAAATTCTGGTTAGGAATCGTGGGTGTGTGTCTGGATATGTGTGTGTGTGTGTTGTCGGGAAGGTCAGAGAAAGGGGAAGAGACCAAAGGGGATGTGTGACCTGTGTTCTGACCACACGCTGGTTCAAATCTAGACCAGGGGTGAGTTTCGGTGCCATCTTGATAAGGTGTTCCTATCTCAACAGTTCTTTCCAAGGTGTCGCAAAAAGGGGGAGCGAGAGAGAGGGGGCATGACCGTGGGCCCTGACCCCATGCTGATTATAATCTGGACACAAAGGTTTAGCCATATGTTCATCTTGATAAAGCACTTTTTTCTTAGCATCTTATTTGCGGAAGGGCCATAAAGGGGCCCCCACAGGCCTTCGGAGGCCTTTCTGGTGCAGGCATCCTGTTGCAATGGCTGAAAAGGGGCCTCTCTCATTCTTGCGTAAATTTCCAGGGGTCACGAGTTCTGATCACTGATCATTGCTGGGGTTATGATCCTACAATATTGTTGTGAAAGTACCTTGAGAGTGTACACTGCCTTGGGGCTATATTCAGCTGGGATTGGCTCCAGCCTCCCCATGACCTGAATTAGAAGAAGTAGTTCAATTTAATGAATGAATGAACGAGTACCATCTTTCAAGGAGGCTGAGTCATTTGGAAGGTAGGTTAGAACTTTTATTGGGAATGGAGTAGAATCTGTTAAATGTCAGCACAGTCACATCCAGACTCATTCTACTTTCTGTACCTTGTTTTTGAAAATAGATGTTACAATGTTGGCAGGTTTCTTTCATCTGTGGCTTTATTATCTGTTTTATCTAAATTTATTTGCATTGTGGATATAGTAGAGAAAATGTATAAAAACCACTTCTGTAGTCATCACTACCCTCTTGCGATAGGACCAGTTTGGATGGCAAAACAGTGCTAGTAGTACCTTAAATTTAATAATAAGTTATAATAATAAGTTAGATTTATATAGTGCCTTTCACAGACCCAAGGACGCTTATAAATTTATTAGAATACAAAATATATATTTTAACCATGCCAATAGAGTTAAAAAGAAAAGTGAGGAAAAAGAAGGGTGCAATTCTGGCTTTATTAACAGAGGGATACAGTGAGCGTCAGGTTTCTTCCATTCTCAAAGTTTTAAAGACGGCAGTTCATAAGAACAAGGTTAAGCAGCAGACATTGGAGACAACAAATTACAGCCTGGAAGAGTGCGAAAAAGACTCTCAACGGACCGGGATGACAACAAGTGACCTTCATGGAGAATGGAAAATTGCAGCTTGGGTTAAGTGCACGGCAAGGATGTTTTAAAACAGGCTTCTCCACACAGGGTTGAAGTCATGCAAAGCTTGAAAAAAGCCCTTCATCAGTTAGAAGCAAAGAAGAGCCATGCTAAGTTTTGCAAAAATCATCTTCTCAGATTAGTCAAACTTTAGGCATTTCCCATCACTAATGGTTAGACATAGACATGGAGAAGCCTACAAGCCACAGTGTCTTGCACCTACTCTGAAACTTGGTGGAGGATCTGTGGTTTTCTGGGGATGTTTCAGCAAAGCTCAAATTGGATAGATTTTTGTTTATGAAGGGTGCATGAATCAAGCCATGTACAAGGTTGTCCTGGAAGACAACTTTCTTCATTCTGCTCTATGTTCTCTAACTCTAAGGATTAGGTTTTCCAACAGGACAATGCTCCATGCCACACAGCCAGATGTGGATGGAGGACCACAAGATCAAGACTCTTGTCATGGCCTGCCCAATCTCTAGACCTAAACCCCATTGAAAATCTCTGGAATGCCATCAAGAGAAAGATGGATGGTCATAAGCCATCAAACAAAGCTGAACTGATTGAACGTACCAGGAGTGGCATCAAGCTACCTCAAAGCAATGGACAGACTGGTAGAGAGCATGCCAAAATGCATGAAAGCTGTGATAAAATGTCAGGGTTATTCCACAAAATACTGATTTCTGAATTCTTAATAAGTTCAAATATTAATGTTGTGTTGTTTAAACTGAATTTAATCTTGATTTCTATACATTATTCAGGTTCGGAAAACACTGAATCTTTTTTGTTATTTTGACCAGTTTTCAATTTCTGCAATTAACTACTGCAATATTTGTATGTGGAATTCAGAAGAAAAGTTGTCAGTGGTTTATAAAATAAGTGTTCCTGTTCCTCAAACACATACCTATAAATAGTATAAACAGAAAAACTGATAACTTTGCAGTGGTCTCCTTTTTTCCAGAGCTGTATGTAGAAGTGAGTGGATATGTAAATGGCATTAAAATCTTTAAATAAATATATGGTGTTTACCCTAGATATTTAATGTCTTATATGGTCAACTTCATTTCATTTGTAAATATACATTTATTCCTGCCATTTAGGCTTACAACACATTCCAAAAAGGTTGAGACAATAACAGTTTAGTGCTAATAATGAGTAAAATAAATTTAACTTAAGTAATGTTATTGCTTTAAAATATGTTATTATACTTTGACAAACCTTTTTTAATTATTACAATATGTAATTGCATCCACAAATGCTAGTTAAAACCTCATTGTGCCAAAATGAAGCCGTCTGTGGAACTAACGGTGTACAGAAGCACCATTGACTTTAGAGGCATGTTAGATGGAAAATCACAAAGTGGAAACATGTATCAAGGTCAGATAAATTCAGTATTTCAGGCTTTTTATGAAAGGAGTGAACACTGTGTTCAAGACCAAAGAAGAAAAGACTTAAGCAACAAGTCCAAAAGCCAGAGTCTCTAA
Source organism: Arnoldichthys spilopterus (assembly GCA_037974385.1). NCBI lineage: Eukaryota > Metazoa > Chordata > Actinopteri > Characiformes > Lepidarchidae > Arnoldichthys > Arnoldichthys spilopterus. The sequence goes on along the minus strand of JBBPDA010109058.1, from coordinate 7,170 downwards.
TGTCAATGGTTTAGTAAAGATGACTCATGTGCTAAAAGATATTAAAAGAGATTTGTAGCGATCTATTCTGCATGTACCATATTCTACACACTTTACAAAGGCATGACTGTGAAAGAAGAGGGTGTGTGTGTAATGAAACTCGTGGAATAGTGAACGCAAGTGCAGAAAGTATGATGTTTATTAAGAACAATCTCCAGACAATTCGGAAAACGGGTCACTAGGGTGAAGCAGGTCCACAAGGAAATACCAGTACTCGGAATCGAAAACGAGACGAGGGTCAAAACACAGCAAACAGAGGTGTCCAAGGAAAAGCTAGAATCAGGGTCAAACAACAGTCCAGGGTCGAAAACAAAACCTTGCGCCGGTTCTTTCCTTCCATGCTTTCTTAAAGACTGCTCTGATTGGCCCCAAGCAGCATCACCTGACGGGGGCAGGACCGTAAGTCAGAACTCTTGCAACGCAGACTGCTGTTGGCCACTAGGTGGAGCCATATCTCCCCTTACAGTTCCCCCCTCCTGACGCTCGCCTTTAGAGGCGACCGAAGGCCTTCGCCTAGCTCGCAGCCCAGGGCACTCCAGTCTCCTCTCATGGAATTCTGCCGTCACTTTGGGATCTAGCACGTTGGCCGCCGGTACCCAGTATCTTTCTTCCGGCCCATAACCCTGCCAGTCAATGTAATACTCTAACCCACTCCTCCGTCTCCGGCTATCCAGTATGGACCGGACTATATAAGCAGGAGCACCCTCTAAGTCCAGAGCCGGCGGAAGAGCGTCATCGGGAACCATCTCAGCCATGGGACCTCTCAGAACAGGCTTCAAAAGAGAGACATGAAACACAGGTGAGACTCTGTAACTTTCTGGCAATTGTAACTTGTACGAAACATCATTAATTTTCTTTATTATTTTAAACGGACCAATGTATCTGACACTTAGCTTCTTGCAAGGCTGTCGCAGTTTAAAGTCCTTAGTCGATAACCACACCCTGTCCCCTGGTCGGTAATTGGGCTGCTGACTCCGAAGTCAAACTGCCTGCTCCTTCTGTTGCTGTACGGCCTCCTCAATGTTCGCATGCGCCGATTCCAATACCTGTTCTGCTCTGGAAAACCAAGCGTTAACTGCCGGTACCTCAGTGATGTTGGGGTTCCAGGGGAACAGGGTGGGCTGGTAACCTAAAACGCACTGGAAAGGGATTAGTCCAGTTGAAGAGTGTCTTAACGAGTTCTGAGCATACTCCGCCCAAGGTATGAACTGTGTCCATTTTGTTTGTTGGTTGTGGCAGTATAACCTTAAAAACTTTCCCAGCTCCTAATTAACCCTTTCCACTTGACCATTTGCTTGAGGGTGATATCCCGATGTGAGACTAACTGCGATGTTGAGTTTCTCCATAAAATGATTCCACACCTGACAAGTAAATTGAGGGCCTCGATCTGAGACTATTTCTTCGGGAATTCCAAAGTATCTGAACACTTGTTGAAATAAGACTTCAGCTTATTGCAATGCTGACGGAAGTTTTGGTAGGGGTATGAATCTACATGATTTTGAAAATCGATCCAAAATTACTAAGATACAAGTATTTCCTTCTGAAGTTGGCAAATCGGTAACAAAATTTATAGCAAGATGTGACCATGGTCTCTGAGGGATGGGAAGAGGTAACAATTTTCCACTAGGTCTCTGTTTTGCCGTTTTGGAGACTGCACAGGTGGAGCATGACTTAGCATACCTCTCAATCTCGTTCCTTAGTTGAGGCCACCAGAATCTCTCCTGGACCAGATTCACTGTCCTTGCTACTCCGGGATGTCCAGATGCCTTGCTTGCATGTACCCACTTGATCAACCGATCCCTGACAGACCTGGGAACATATACCTTATCCTGAGGACATGCTGAAGGGGCTGGCTCTCTCTGGGTCTCTCTCTCAACTTCCTCCTCAATGTCCCACCTAATTGGCGCCAGAAACAGATGTGAGGGTAGGATGGGTCGTTCATCCTTTTCTTTGCTGGTTTCCTCTTCTTTGCGAGACAATGCATCTGCCTTGCCGTTCTTGGATCCAGATAAGAGATAGAAAACTGAAATCTCGTGGAAAACAAGGCCCACCTAGCTTGTCTTGGGTTTAACCTTTTGGCATTATGGAGAAATTCCAAATTTTTGTGATCGGTTAACACCAAAAATGGGACTTGGGACCCCTCTAATCAGTGTCTCCATTCTTCTAGAGCCATCTTAATGGCTAACAATTCTCGGTTTCCAACATCGTAATTCCTCTCTGCTGGTGACAATTTCTTTGAAAAGAACGCACACGGATACAACTTCACCGGTTCTCCATACCTTTGCGATAACACTGCTCCCATTCCATACACCGATGCATCCACTTCAACTATAAACTGTCTACTCGGTTCCGGATGCTTGAGGATGGGTGCAGTTACAAATTTTTGTTTCAGGTTCTGAAAGGCTGCTCGGGATTTCTCCTTCCATTCCAATTTCTGTTTTCCTGTTTTTGGCTTCTTGAGCATTTGGGTCAACGGAACAGTGATAGTACTGAAATTTCAAATAAACCTCCTATAAAAATTTGCGAAACCTTAGAATCTTTGTAGGTGTTTTACATTCTTTGGTTCTTCCCATTCAGTCACAGCACTGACCTTTTGTGAGTCCATCTGCACACCCTGTGAATCAATCACGTACCCCAAAAAGTTGACTTGTTCTTTGTGGAATTCACACTTCTCCAGTTTGACAAAATGTTGATTTTCCAATAATCTTTGCAGCACTGTCCGAACATGCTGGATGTGGGTTTTCTTATCTGTTGAGAAAATCAGTATGTCATCGATGTACAAAATCACAAAGCATCCCAGCATGTCTCTTAGTGTGTCATTTATGAACGACTGGAAAACAGACGGAGCCAAAGACAACCCATATGGTACCACCAAATACTCGTAGTGTCAGTTTGTGGTCGAAAATGCTGTTTTCCACTCCTCTCCCGGTTTCAGGTGTAAAAGGTTGTATGCACTATGTAAGTCCAACTTTGTAAAAATTTTGGCCCCACGTATCTGTTCCAGTGCCGATGGGACCAAAGGTAGAGGGTATGTGAAAGGTTTTATAACTGTGTTTAATCCTCTATAATCGATACACTGATGTAACCCCCCATCTTTCTTTTGAACAAAAAAAACCCTGCGGATGCTGGAGAAGTTGAGGGTCTAATGTAGCCATTTTCTAACGCTTCCTTGATATACTGTTACATAGCCTCGGTTTCGGTGCGCGAAAGGGGGTAAATCCTGCAGCGTGGCGGTGTACATCCTGGTCTGAGTTCGATAACACAATCGCTGTCTCTATTTGATGGTAATTTGGCTGCCTTGACTTTACTAAATACCTCACTTAGATCTCTGTACTCATACGGAATTTGTGGCCCTTGATTCCCCTCAGGGCTCTCAATGCTGGTAGCTGCACATGGGATTTGCATACAATCGGCCTTGCACCCCTGAGACCAGGACGTGATCTCCAACTCTGACCACAATATATTAGGTTCATGCTTTTGAAGTCAAGGTAGACCTAGAATAATCTTGTGAGTCATGGAGTTCATCACAAAAAATTTAATTTTCTCTCTGTGCAAAGCTCCAATCGCTAATGATATCAGTTTGGTAATGTAGACTACTTTTCCGTTCCTCAGTTCAGACCCATCAATCACCAAGACAGACACTTCATGTTCCAATCTCTGAATGGGTATTTTTAATTCCTCAGCAGTTCTGTCTATGAAATTTCCAGCAGCTCCAGAATCTATAAAAGCTGCGTGCTGATACAACTGAGCTTACCTCCTTGGCTTTCTTCGTGACCCCTGTCTTGGTTGGCTTGGAAGTACATTCAGCAATGAAATGTCCCCACAATAATAACACAACCGAAAGTGGACACTTCTTTCTTTCTCGCTGGAGGTTACTCGTGTGGAACCCAATTGCATCCTCTCCTCCTCATGTGTGGGTGAAGAGGTCTGACCGGTAAACGGAACCTGCCTTTCGAGTAACAAATGATCCAGTTTAATCGCTACTTCGATTAATTCCTCCCCAGAACGGCCCTCGTCTCTGCATGCTAATTCCATCTTTATTTCTTCTCGTAAGCCCTTTCTAAACATCGTAATTAATGCTGCCTCGTTCCATCCACTAATCGCAGACAGCGTTCTAAATTGGATGGCGTACTCTAAGGCGGATTGTGTTCCTTGTCAAATGTCTGAAAGTCTCTCTCCTGCTTCCTTACCCTTGTGAGGGTGATCAAAAACAGATCTCAAAAATTCAGCGTAACTTACGTTTCTCAGGTGCTGAGCAGACCAGTGCCGTGGCCCAATCTAGTGCCTTTCTGGTGAGAAAGGAGACAACTGTAGCTACCCTCTGATTATCCGAATCATTGGGATATTGAGATAAATATTGATGACCTTGTAAAAGAAATCCATAACATTTATCCAGATTGCCGTCAAAATTCCGGATTGAACTAGTGGCGGTTCACTGGAAATCCTGGGGTGTAGCGGAGGGTTGTGGGGCTGAGCTCATGCTGGAAGCACCCTTCAGAAGAGACACAGCTAGTTGCTGGACAGCCGAGGTTAGCTCATTTATGTCGGCATGCAACTGCTACAACTCACTGTGGTGTTCGTCCAACAGTCTTCCTTGTTCCATGACGGCCCTCTGCATCTCATTCCTTCCACTCGCGCCTTCCTCGTTACTTCCGGCTGCGTTCATCGAGGCGAGGTTTTCTGTAATGAAACTCGTGGAATAGTGAATGCAAGTGCAGAAAGTATGATGTTTATTAAGAATAATCTCCAGACAATTCGAAAAACGGGTCACCAGGGCGAAGCAGGTCCACAAGGAAATGCCAATACTCGAAATCGAAAACCAGACGAGGGTCAAAACACAGCAAACAGAGGTGTCCAAGGAAAAGCTAGAATCAGAGTCAAACAACAGTCCAGGGTCGAAAACATAAAACAACAGAGAAATCCAAGGGTAGGTAAAAATCGAAAATCCAAAAACAGTACAATTCAAAAAACCAGGTAATCAAGATGTCAAGAATATGCTCAGAAATGCTCTCTAAAGAATACGAACCTCTCGCCGGTTCTTTCCTTCCATGCTCTCTTAAAGACTGCTCTGTCATTATCAGTAATCACATTTGGACATTGTTGTATATTCAACAGTGACAATCCAGTTTAACCTAAAACAAAAAAAATATATAATTGATATCTCTCAGGAGTATAAATAAGTACTTTTAAATGATTGGCTGACAAACTTGATTGTATTTAGTGACTATAAACAAATTTACATTTGATGCCATCAACACATGTAAAAAAAAAAAAAACTCCGGTTGAGCCAGGCAAAATAGTAATAAAATTTGATAGAATATTCAAGTTACACCATTGTAAAAATGGTGATGGATATAACGCAATAATCAAAGAAACAATAAAATGGAGCATTCACCAGTGGATAAGCTTTGCTATTATGGGATCTGGTTCACCATTATGTGACAAGATATGAGAGAACCCGTCAGGTCTTTGGCCATATACAATTGGTAATTTCATTAAAAGTCTTAGGGGATATGTTGAAATCTCAAATATCTGTAGGCAAAGGCCAGATTAATCCAAGTTTCAGCTTGTTTTTGGGAAAACGGATGTGAAGTTCTCCATGCCAAAGATGAAATGGACCATCCATATTTTTTTCAATTTCAAGTACAAAAGTGAACATCTGTCAAGGTATGGGTTGCTTGTTAACGTCATTCCTTGTTTCCTGAATGTGTCATGGTTCCCAGTATTCCTGTTTGTTTTTCGTGTTTATTTTTCGAGTTTATATTTCGTGTTTTTGTATCCTAGTTTGTTTGTTAAACCTTTTGTTTTACATAAGCGCTGCACTTGCTTCCTTATCATCACCGAACATTCGTGACACTATGGGTCAATTTTACTCTAGAAAAACATTTTGTCACAATTCCAGTGGAGGAGAACAACACAAGGCGAGGTTCAAGTTCAAACAAGTCTTTATTTGAACAGGCGAACAAGAAAACCAAAACACAGTCCAGGATTCAAAGTCAAGGCAGTCCAGGGTCACATGGGTGGAATCAGGGCAAGGGCATTTCCAATGCAGGGAATCTAGATACGAGAACAAGATAGGACAGGGTCAAGTCTAATTGAAATATTGTGTAAAGACCTAGTGAGTGGTTCGTGTGAGGAAACACTAACATCCAATTATTGGAGCTGTTCTGTATTTGTTTAATCAAGTTTTTCTGCATCTAAATTTAGGACTTGATTAATGATGATGATGATTTAGATCACATTTGTATAACAATAAAGAAAACTTACAGGGTTCACAAATTTTTAAACACCACTGTATATCCCCAGGAAATCACGTTATCTTGCGTTTTCTGGGGTGTGCTACAGGCTCCAAGACAAAGTTAGTCCAGGCCCCAGAAATCCTAAACACAGCCGGGCTTCTAAGAACAAACCTATAGTAAGGACAGTGATGGCAGGTGCTGAAAAGCTGTGCTGGGGAAAGTATAATTCAGATATGTGCAGTCCCAGTCATTTCGAGAATGGTACTTTATCAGCTTTGGAATGAAAATGTTTAGTTCAGTAATGTCTATGGTTAGTAGCTGTGCACATTTCTCTGCAACAGTGCAATCACTGCAAAAAAATGTGTTATATGCATTTTATATTTATGTTTTAAAGTTGGTTGGTTCTCCTGATAGAGTTGACAGCCTAAATCTGGCCTGGTTGCCAAAAACATTTTTAATTAATCAAAGCTGTTGAAAGCTGTTTGACAGTTATGATAATCAGACTTCATAAAACCTTTTTGTTGGTGGGAGAGATAAAGCTGTGAAAAAGTAAATCAGTATAGCCTAATTTTTCTCATCTGAAAACCATCTTTTTAATTGACTAAGATTTATGCAGATCAGTTTTTTAAGCATAATACACTATTTTTTGGTGACCACTCTCACTGAGGAGAGCCCATATGAACAGCCCTATCCTCCAGAGAACTGATCTAAAGTGATCGTGGCACCTGTACACAAGGAACTGTGCTCTATATATATATATATATATATATATATATATATAGACAAAATTGTAGACCTGTACAAGGCTGGAATGAGCTACAAAACCATTAGCAAGAAGCTGGGAGAGAAGGTGACAACTGTTGGTGCAACTGTTCGAAAATGGAAGGAGCAC
>JBBPDA010109056.1:0-10617 GCA_037974385.1 Arnoldichthys spilopterus | reverse complement strand
CAAGTTAAGAGCAACTCCAGCATTAGCCGGGCCACAGACGTGACGGTGTGCACTGTGGTGAACACCAGCTTCAAGTCTGGCTTTATTCAGCCAGGCATCTAGTGCGTACCAGCAAATTATTGTGCCTTCATCCTGAAATCTCATTCAACCTGAAAACTCACCTGCTTGTTTTTCTTGTTAGTGATGGAAGGACAGTTGCTGTGAAACACATCCAGAAGAAGCACTTCACTCTTTCCAAAACAATCCGGAAAGAGGTAAAAGAGGTTAGGTATGTAATCTTAATAATTCTTAGTGATCTTCGCTAGGGTGCCCTTACAATGAATATATTAATTATGTTAGACATAGAGGGATGACATTACATAATGCTACTTCCTGTATCTGCACAATACCTAAATATAGGCCTACTATTGCATTTTAATCTGAAAAAATAATAAAATACAAAATAATCTGAAATTGGTTTTCTTATAATCTGTAGTTTAGAATTATTATTTTTTTACTCGTTCAGCTCCTTTGGCAGAACACACTTAGCTCATTCTCAAAAACGAATGACTTGTTTATAATATTTATAATATGTAGCTAGCTTGTTCTTGTTTCTGCCTCTGATTTTCCAAGTCTGTTTTCACAAGAAGCCTATTCTCAACTAGGAAACTAGATCATCCAAACTTGGCTAAATTCATCGGAGGCTCCATTGAGATCCCATTCGTTAGCATCATTACAGAGTACTGTCCTAAAGGAAGCCTCGCTGATGTTCTGTTGAATGAAGATATTCCCATCAACTGGGGCTTTCGGTAAAAAAAATTAGACTTTCCTTTACTGATAGCATATTCCAAATGTTTTTTCTATATTACTTTTTCCTGTGTTATTGTTTGTATGGTTTAATGTACCTAATGTACCTAAATGTGGACAGAAAGTCTAAGGACATTAAGATAAAATTATACTTCAGCCTCTGGCTGGCCCTTGGAAGGCCACCTACAGTAGTTTTGTGGAAAGGTTTTGGTGCTCCTGTCCAAATTATATGTTTTGTTGATTTTCTGAGTAAAAATAAGTACACATCCTTTACAGAGAACACATTTCTGCTCATTCACACTTACTGTTTAAATTAAAATTTAACATATTGGGGAAACATCAACATAAATTGTGATAACTGCAAAAATGTTAGCACATTTAAAAAAAGGTTTATATTTTCCATTAGCTTGTCCCCCACTGCCCTCCACATATTGGTGTTTTTCCTGCTTTAACACAGATTTCAGCCCAGTGGGGGTTGTTAAGGAACTGAGTAGTTGGGTGAGTTGAGAGCAGGGAAAACACCAAAATGTACAGTACTGTGGGCCTTAAAAGCAGGAGGATGTGTCAGTGTGTTATAAAATGAATAAGTATAAGTAATGCAGGGGTATTAAAACTTTTGCATTTGAATGTATGTAAATATGTTCATGTTTGTGACATTATGAGATGTTCTACAATAGTAATCACATGTTTTTTTTAAAGCTTTTACAAAATATGGCCCATTTAAATGCTTTACCAGTCAAAACTGAATGTATAAAGTATGTTCTCTTCATTTCACTCTTTCTGTTGCTCTCAGCTTATCCTTTGCCACAGATATTGCTCGTGGGATGGCTTATCTGCATCAGCAAAAGATTTTCCATGGGCGACTTCACTCCCGCAACTGTGTCGTTGATGATCGATGGGTTTGCAAAATATCAGGTATAAAAAAAAGGTTCACTTATTGAGGGTGGATTTCATAACTCTCTACTAACATGTACCGATCAACCACATCCTCCTTGATTACACAGACTTTGGACTTTCAGCCTATAGAAAAGAAGACTTTGAAGCACTTAGTGGTACTTTCCACTGTGAAAACCTTAACCACATATACTGTGCCCCTGAGGTTTTGTTGGGCAGCACAAGCACCAATACAACGGCAGCTGATGTGTACAGGTGAGAGTCAAATACAGCACAAAGAGTAAAGTCATTCTCATTAATTACACTGTGATCATTTTTTCATACATTAATGTTTAATATTAATAAATACAATGTAAACAGGACTACACAGCAATCTAGGTAATTCTCCAATGAAAGGAAAATTTTCTTCAGGCCTTGTCTTAACCCTTGTCTGGTGGGGTGTAACATAACTTTTTATATTCAATGAAAGGTATACAAGTGGTTGCAAATAGTTATTTGGCCAAGAAACAATGGAGCAGGCCATTTTCTACTTTTTTTCTGAAAATGTGGCATTATACCTTTGAATAAAAGCTGACATCCTGTAATTATTGTCCCATTTCAAATACAGGGGGCTGGGGTGCAAGGCCCAGGTGACTGTCCATGTACTTACAGTCTCTACTTTAATTTCAGCTCAGTTAGGTCAATGTGATACTGTCCTGTAAAATATTTGTGCAAAGTCTTTGCTTTCATGCCTCCACCTTACATGAGGTGTTTTGAGGAAGTGTTGGGAAAGTTCTGGGAAAGTACAGAGTACCAGCACTGGAACATCTTCAGAGACACACTTGATCTGAATGTGCATTTGTGGAGAAAATGTATTGAATTTTCCTTTTCACGCCATAAATCAATTCAGTAAACAGAACCTAGAGTTTTACAGGGTGGAAAAACACAGTTATCTCCAAACCAAACATCAACTGGAGACCCAGACAGGGATCTTTTCTTATTAGTTTATATACATCCTGGAGCCTCTTCAAACAAAGGATGTCATGCAGTCAATGTTGTGAATAATAGTGTTTTCTCTTCTCTTAAGCTACTCCATTATCTTGGTGGATATCGCCACACGTAGTGACCTTATTACAGTAAGTACAGAGGGATATGGGAATTTGTTTTTGCGCTGTTTGCTAAGGTGCTTATGGCAAATCTGCATCACTGTTGAAACAGGACCAGGCTGAGCCCATGAAACTAGATGTCATGTGGCGTCCTCCACTTCCAGAACTGAAAGCTGGGAAAACAGACAGTGACTGCCCCAACCAAAAAGAGTACTGTGAGGTTTGTCTGATTATTAAGAAAGCAAATAAGTTTAAAAATGTAAGTTTTAAAATTTTTTAAATGGTCGTTTCACTGTACACTGTAGGGAACCTGTTTACTCAAAATGCACTTTTAATAGAATCAAATGGAAAGGAAGTTCAGCAGTATCTGTAGCATGTGTTCAATTATTACAGCATTTCTGACAGTGTCTAAGGAGCCATGACATTCCATTGCAACAATATTACATTCCCTTGCAAAATGCCTTTGCATTCAGTTTTAAATTACTATTTGATTGTGTAGCATTACTCTTTGCATGTTTTTAGCAAAGGGACATGCTCAAAACCATTCAGCCTATTTTTTCAATCTCTTACTTTCTCTAAATTTATATCTACATTTAGAATACATCTCTTTAATATGATTTTGAATTTTTAAATGTTAATGTGATTTCAGGCATAAATCAGATAGCTTCAGCTATGATCTGTTGTAACAAAGCAATGCGTGGTGTCTGCTTTTCCCATAGCAGGATTTAACCTCAAGTGAAAGTAATTATTTGTTATTGTGAACACTTGTGACCTCTGCATTTAACCCATTTCATGTGCATGCATGGAGCAGTGGGCAGCTATGAAAAGTGCCCAGGAAACAGTGTAGTGGGATTGGTATCTCAAGGGTACCTCAGTGGTGCCCAGGCTGGGACTTGAATCTGCAACCTTCAGGTCACAAGAGCAATGTCCTTAACATTAGGCCACTTTTGCCCTCAATGAGTGAATACAATAAAAAATGTGTATATTTCTTCCAAATATATATAATGTTATATATCGTATAAATATTATATGGCTTAGCAAAATATTGTGCTATTAAATTGCAATCATAGCTACTGTGCTTTAGTAGGAGTAACAATTTGAAGTGATTTTTAAAAAATTTCCTATGTGCAATGTGTAGAGAATAATTGCTTTTCTGTATGCAACCAGCAGAGCTTCTATTTTGAGTGTGTTTTGGGTTAACTTGGGTTAATTTTCATTTTGCTGTTTCTTTTTTAAGTGTAGAGACATTTCTGTGGTAATCAGCTGTGGGCTACAGGTGCTACAGATAGAGAATAGAAGAATTCTGCATCCACTTTGTGATTCTATAACAAGAAGATTCATGACCCTGATATATGATATGCTGTTTTGCTGAAAGAAGAGTATGCTGCCCATATCACATTCAAAGATAATCATTGTGCATTGTGAAAAAGTAGCCAGCAGCCAGCAGCCAATACTTTTGGCTGTACCAAAACCCTGATGTATTAGATTATGGGGTAAGAAAGTTGCTTTAAGCACTTTCAACGTTTAAACTGGCCTATGACATTGAAATGAACTTCAAATGCTTTTAGGCCTGTGGTAGTGTGGCCTTAATTACATTTCCCTTGGGAAAAGTTAAGATTACCCACTAATGTTCTAATAGTCACTCCGATATTATCTATTATAGTCAAAGGATTTGGAAAAAGCTCTCTTATCTTATCTGTGTGATATAATTCTGTGTAGCTTATCAAGAAGTGCTGGTCCCACAACATCACCACCAGGCCGACATTTGAGCAAGTGAAAAAAATGCTGGAGAAAATGAACCCACATAAAGTCAGTCCTGTCGATATGATGATGAATCTGGTAAGATTTACAGTAATAATAATAATAATAATAATATAATAATAAAATTATACACATTTACCAACACAAAGAGTTTTTTCTTGTTTTTCTAGATGGAAAAGTACAGTAAGCATCTGGAGGCTATAGTGGCTGAGAGGACACAGGATCTTCTTCAGGAAAAGCAGAAGACAGACCGCTTGCTTTACAGTACGTCTATAATCTAGTTTTTTTTGTTTTTTTTATCAGCGCTCTTTATAAAATCCCAAAATAACACTGGCTTAGTTTCCTAAAATGACTGAGAGGAGCCACCTAGTGGAAAGACATAGTTGCTATATTTTTGCCTGGAGGAACAAAAAGAAGTGCAGGAGGTATACTGGATATACAGGACTTCAATATTAGGAGTAGTTTTTTCATTCCAAACATAAAAACTTTAAAAATCACATAAAAGCATGTCTAGAAAATTGAATGTAAGAACTTGGGTTAAAATAGATTTTGCACAGATTTTCTAAGCAAGGTCACAGCCTGTATTTAAGTGAACTTCTGCTAAAAATTATTTATGTTTTAAACTGTGTTTACAGGCATGCTACCTAAACCAGTGGCTGACGACCTTAGACAAGGACATGCAGCTGAGGCACAGAGCTACTCCAATGCCACTGTATATTTCAGGCAGGTGTCAAAACAGTCAACAGTCAAGCATTGAATAAGCAGTGAATTTTTTTTTATTCGTTGATGGCCGTGTCTTTCTTTTTATGCCCCCACACATACAGTATTAGTGATAATTAACATTAGTTTACTTACATTTATTTCACTTGACTTCAATTTAGATCAATCCAGTTCAGTTCAGTTAGGTTCAGTTTGGTTCGGTTCAGTTCAGTTCAGTTCAGTTCAGTTTTGTTCTGTTCTCTTCTGTTCTGTTCTGTTTAGTTCAGTTACATTTACATTTTGTTTACATTTACTTTTTTTCATTTGGCTGACGCTTTTATCCAAAGTGACTTCCAAGACACAGAAAATAATCAAGCATTAGAGCTGCAGAGGGCAACACTGAAGCGAGGGCTACAAAGAGTCTAACATGTTTCTTTTAGATGTAAAAGGACATGCTACAATAACTACAGACAGCAAGTACTACAATAAATACAGACTGAACCTTACTATCTGGGTGACATTCTCTAGGCAGTTATCAGGTAGCAATAGTTCTTACGTGACTGATAGTCTTGAGACGCTTCTACCATTGAGGAATAATGAAGGAGAAGTTCAGTTCAGTTTAGTTCAGTTCAGTTCAGTTCAGTTCAGTTCAGTTCAGTTCAGTTCAGTTTAATTTAATTCAATGCAGTTCAGTTCAGTTCAGTTCAGTTCAATTTAAATTATCCCTACTGAGCAATGAAGCCTTTTATAGATTCTTTTTTCATAACTGCCTCAATAAAAGACATAAAAATATAAGTTAAACTTCTAAAACTACTAAATGGTGAGTACTCTCTGGGGCAGGTTAATTTAACAATATGCTTTAAGCAATAATAAGACAAGCAATTTAAGAGTTTATGTAGAAAATAAAATAAAAAAGACATTTAAAGTAGTATTTTATGCTTATTACTTACTGATGGCTAACATTAAAATGTCTTTGTTTTCTCTCTGGGCAGTGACATAGTTGGTTTTACCCAGCTCTCAGGCTCCAGCACCCCCCACCAGGTTGTGGATTTCCTCAATAAACTCTACACCACTTTTGATGATATTATTGATAACTATGACGTCTACAAAGTGGAGACTATTGGAGATGCTTGTAAGTGTGGTTTCTAATCTGCTTTTGTGATATTCTCCCAAAAACATTTAAGCATTTCATTATATGTCATTTTAATGTTGAAGGAATACAAAACACTATAAAGTGAGTGTATGTTCTTATGTGTTTTTTCAGATATGGTAGTGTCTGGTGTGCCAAATGAAAATGGCATCAGTCATGCAGGTGAAATTGCCAGCATGGCACTGGATTTGATCAGTGTTTGCCATGCATTTAAAATCCCGCACATGCCTACCACACAGCTGAAAATACGAGGTGGCATACATTCAGGTCAGCACAGTTTCCACCAATAATAAAAGGGCTCCGAATCTTGTCAATTATGCAGTCACTATACACTTTCTGGCCACTTTATAGCTCATGTTTTTCAGACCACAGTTTTTGCTACTAATCCTCTTGCTTTCATCTGTGGTCAATTTTTGACCACAGGACTTCTGCTCCTTTGATGTTCTTGATTGCTGAACTATTCCCAGCCTATCAGTGACTTTGAGGTGTGTAGAAACTCTTTCAGCACCACAAACACTAATACAGCACAACACATCCGTGCCACTTCTGTGCTAAGAATGGTCCACCACTCAAATAACATGTGGATAGCAGAGGCCTCATGATTGTCCCTTTCTGTTGATAGATTGGGTAGCGATAGGCTTGACTGATGTGTTAACAAGAACAGATGGGCCACAGTTTGTAACTGTAAGCCTAAAGAGCACATCTATATGTGAGGTGTTTCTGAGAAATGGCTAATAGATGTAGGTACAAGATATGTATAACTAATAATCTGACAACTCAGTGTACATATCTGTAGTGCTGTAGGTACAGACAGTGCTTTTGTGATATAGCTATAACATTAATGAAATGTTTTATAGATTTATTATTATTTGACTTAACCACACCAAATGTGCTTTAGTATAGCACATCATTGTTTAAGTGCTTTATTTGCTATATCTTATACCATGCAACGTACTTGGCATTCCATACATTTCGTTTACTTCTTCATGCCTTTAGTGCCTGGGCTCAGGGCATAAAATTGTTTACTCTCTCAATAGCATGTCATACGTCAGGCTGGCATAAGTATTTGCCTTGACTCATTTTGTGTTGACTTATACAATGTAAAGCAATGTTTGTGTGTAACTGTTATAGGCCCTGTAGTGGCTGGAGTAGTCGGCACTAAAATGCCACGTTACTGTTTATTTGGAGACACTGTGAACACAGCATCTCGTATGGAGTCCACCAGTGAAGGTATCTGATCAAAAGAAGCCCTGAAGAAACTACATAAATCACCGGCCTGACAGCCAGTACTGTTATGTGGAACGTACATGCTTCCCTTTGATAGGAAATTGTTTCAAATTGGATTCATGCTAAAAAAAGTTGCAAAAGCCAATGTTCTATAAAATGTATAACACTGAGACACAGTTGCACATTTTGATATGATGTTATTTATAGTACATTCATATTATTACAATTTCATATTTTTATTATATATTTTTAGAGAATTTCTGTTATAGTTTTATTTTTTTTATTTATTTGGTTCATTAGTTTCAACATTTCTCGATTTCCAGAAATGTTTTGTAAAGTGAAATAAAACAAATGTTTTTTGCCTAACTGGCAAAAGTATAAAATGACTTTTAATGGTTTGAATGATTGTATTTTCTAAATATAAACTTTTATATATACAGTTATTTATAAATTTTTGAATTTGATACCTGCAACACAGGCAAAAAAACTGAGAAAGAGGCAAAATAATACACATATTATAAAATATTCAAGGTACACTGTTTTGAAACATTCCACAATGAGCAGGTGAGCTGGTAACAGGTGAGGGGACCATGATCGACTATAAAAGTATCATTGACCAAAAGCAAAAGTCTTTACAACCAAAGGCCAGCCATGGCTTATCACTTTGTGTTAATCTTTATGACAGAATTGTCAATCACTCAGAAAAGAAAAAGAAAAAAAAAACTGTTTTTTCTTCTTTTTTTTTCTTTGACCATCTTTTATGTTCAGTGTGCTTGACTGGCCTGCCAGCAGTCTAGATCTCTCTCTTATTAAATGTACAGCAAATCATAAAAAAAATTACAAAATTAAAAACTTTAATTAAGAGGAAAGCTGGTGAAACGCAGTAGTAAACATGCCTCTGTCCCAACTTTTTTTTAGATGTGTTGTCATCAAATCCTACATTTGTGTAAATATACAAAATACATGTACGTTGGTCAGTGAAAACATTGCAAATCTTTTCTTTGTACATTTGTCAGTTAGATAAAGGTTTGAGTTAAAAAACAAATCACAAATTCTTGTTATTATTGCATTTTTAAAACACCCCAAATCCAGAAATGGGATTGTACATTCATACAAAAAACAGTTATTGAAACCTTCACTACCTGATTTTTTAACTAAGTTGAATAATTTTATGAATTTAGCTTTGGTCTGCAATCCTGTAAACATAATGTCATATTTGTCATGTTGCAGCTTTAAAGATTCAATGTAGTGAATCTACAGCTGATCTGCTCCACACTCTGGGAGGATATGTCCTGGTTTGCCGTGGCACTCTAAATGTGAAGGTAAGATATTTTACATTTTTGCAATTGATCTTTCAATAACAGATTTTTTCAAGAAAAAAGCAAAAACCACACATGCTCATTTTACCATTGTGATGATATCAGGACAATTTCTTTAGCTGACTAAGTGTGGTTGCCATAGACATGACCTTTTCTCTCAGACTGAACCCATGTTTGACAAGATGATTTCTGTGATAGCCTTTTATGTTCACTACAATTCAACTGTTTGGAATAACATTTTGTTATTTTCTTAGCAATAATTACTGGTACAATGTTGGTTTAAATATTATAGACTACACTAAAATGTATTTTTAGATATTTGATATTTGAAAGCATTTTTTATGTCACCTTAATAGGGACTTCATAACTCATGCATAAGCATTAATAATTGTATGTCAAACAAGTCTTAAAAAACTATAAGGAACTCTGTAGGTCCCCTTTAAATTAAGCATTAACCAATATTTAAAGTACTTTGAGAACCATACAATGTGATGAATAATTTTTTAATCATTGTCTTTGTACAGCATTCTATGTCAACTAATTTCTCTCTCAAAATGTTATCTTTAAAATTGTATCTTTTTATGAGACATTCTGGATATTTACTATATTTATATGTCATCTACAGCTCCTTTTATCACTCTAGTCATGTCAAAAATTTCTTCATTTTTTAAATAACTTCCTAGATTGCTATTTATTTTTATAAACCGGTGAAGTCATATATTACTGACTGAAATCATTTTTAGAAAATCTGATTACAAAGTTGTCATGCAGACTTTAATTGTAATTGTTTGTAATTGTAATTGTATAAATACAAAGCCATTGGTTAAAAAAACAGCAACTTGTGTAAAATTTTAGACATACATTTTGCACCTATTCACCTCTTGATTGGTCACTGATAACCAGTTAAGCTCTCAGATCTTCATCTCTGATCCTACCTGGGGCTGACGTGGCTGTGGTTTTAAAGATAAACACAGCTTCCTGTTAAGATTTTAAGAAGAAAAAAAAAAGCGATAAGGGCCCCAAGAGACGCTGCTGAAGGCCATTGCTCAGCTGTGCCATGTCTCAATTAGAGCTTGGTCTCAGCTGGCTTCTGGACTTTTCCTTCTATGTCCTCATTCATTATTCACAAGCAAAACAGACTCCCCTCTGAGCATTTTAGGAAAGATGTTCTTCTATAGGCCATGATGTACATAGAGACACCCACAGAAGATTTATGGCTTGTCTGTAACCTTTTGTTTTACAGGGCAAAGGTGAGATGACAACTTGGTGGCTGGAGACAAAAAGAGGCCCCACTGATCTTCTCCTTCCAGATGAAGAGCCACAGAGAGGCCCTGTCCCAGTTAGCAACTGACCTCAAACCCCAGGGAAAATACTGTTCACTGTCCTGACAGTTCTGTATAAGTTACTGCATAGTGTGTGTGAAATCTGCCACCAAAAAGAGGCTAAAAATGATCTCAGTGTGATATTAAAATGTTATATATTGTCAAAATCTGTAATGTGATGTTAAGTAATGTATATTTACATACAATTATTTTCATTGTTTTCTTCTAACGTGGTGCCTAGTTCTGCATTTAGACATTTTTCCACTTTCCAACTGTCTTAATTGGCTAATGTCTCTGGTTGTTTATGAATAGCCTGTGAATAAATAATGAGCTTCTGTCAATAAGCAATACTGCTTGGAATTACAATGAATATA
>JBBPDA010109052.1:0-10620 GCA_037974385.1 Arnoldichthys spilopterus | reverse complement strand
CACACAGTGCAGCACAGTCAGAGCTGCTCCAGCAGCAGGAGGGACTCACTCAGTATTAGGCAGGTGGTGTTAATGTTGTGGCTGATCGGTGTATATCAAAGGACATTCTCGTCACTAACTTGTGTACTCGTTATCCCTTCCCCCTCAGAGCCGTTCCTGGACCCCTTTTCCGATATTGGCGACATGGCTGACTTCGACCTCTCGGCGCTGGGCTCGTCGGACTTCCTGCTGGAGCGGGCTCCGTCCGGCAGTGCGGCGGGGGACAATTTTGGGCTGCCCTTGGACAGCTTCATCAGCTTATCCCCGCCCCACAACCAGGACTACCACTTCGGGCTGGAGGAGCACGAGGGCATCAGCGAACTGTTCGACTGCGACTTCGGCGACCTCGGGCCGCTGGAGTTCTGAGCGGGAGGAGACGAGGGACTTGGCGTTGACCTTTACGTTGACCTTTAAGTTGCGCTTCACCGCTCTCTGTCCACTTTAGCACTTATATCCTAATACACCGGGCACAAGTAGGGCTGCAGCATATGGACCATATTCTACTCTGACCATGGTGTAATGTCCACAATACCATAAGCTTAACGTTCAACACACATCGACGGACGCTGGATTACACGGTTTGGGGCCGACAAGCCCTGATCCACCAGCTTATCTGGAAGCGTGATTGGTCACATGGTAGAGTAACCCACCCTGTGATTGGTCCCAGGCCAACATCACATTAACATGTGCATCTCTCAGCGAAGTGGAACGTTGTTCGCGAGTGTGGGGAAGTTTCTGCTTTTTGCACTTGCTGCTTCATCGTGTTATAAGGGCTACAGCTCAATCGCTGCCTTGTACTCATTTTTAACAGCACTTGGGCCAACCCCGAAGCTCCGCCTCCTTTAGCTTTGGGGGGCCTCTTAATTTATTTATAGAAAGCTATAATGTAATCTCTCTCTCTCGTATTTTAACTAGGGTGTAAAGTTGAGGGTATTTTGTTGTTGAATCTTAACTGACGAGGTTTCGCGGGATTCGCACGCTCAGGAGAATAGAAGGTAGACCAGTGGCATGTTCAGGAATTCTGGGAAGTCGTTTGACCTGTAGATGCGTTGGTTGGCGACGCTCAGTGCTGGGTAATCAGCTGTAGTTGGGTCTTGTCAGTCACTTGTAGCGCAGGACACGTGATGGCGTGAACCGCAGTTCCAGGTTGTGGTTGGCATGGTTACGAGATCTTCTTTCATGGCCTGGGCAGCATTTGTCCATGCCCAGTATTGATGCAATGTCTGCTTTTTTTGTTCTTTGCAAGGCTAAGTCTTATTTCCAGTTTGCCATCGCAGTTATGGTTCCACCAGGTCTGTGGTGGGTTTAGAGGTGATACTTTATTGTCGTGATCATGTTGGTTCTGTGGGTTTTCTTGGTTTGCTGTTTGACTTTCCGTCAAAGTTAGCGCCCTGCTAATGTTGCACCATTCAAACTGATGTGGGTGGTAGTGGGAGATGACTCTTCCCTTTTAATCCCCCCACTTTAATCTCTTGCATCATGGTTTTGCATTATTATGTCTTGGGTAAATGTATTTTATTATTCTGTATTTATTGCGTTTTTAGACGTTTGTTTGTGGCAACCGCAGTTGTTTAGACAGTTTAGTAACTGTTGGAAGGTTTCTCGCCTTTGAGAATAGAAAATTTTATTTTGTGTCCAGTTTTTGCATCTTTTTTTCGTTTCAAATGCTTAAAAAATAGTTCAGTGAATTTTTTTTTTTTTTTTTTTTTTGAAAAATTTTACAAACTTTTTTGTCTTTACCCATATGCCGTTGATCAGCTAACATATGTTTGAAGTTCATATTTAATTTAAATTTGATTTTAAAATTTTGAGTGTTTGTTTAGGGATCAAATGTTGCTTAAATTCAGTGCTTGTTGCTAACCAACACCAGAAGCCAGTAGTCACCGAAATAGCTAATCCTTAGCGTAAAAATACCTGCTTCACTTTCATCCGGCTCTTCATCAAGGTTGCACTGATTTGTCTTTGGTGTTTACCTGGAACTGTCCGAGAGTGTTGATCGTGTAGAGTCCCAACCCACACCCATTCCTCTTCTCCGCTTCTCCGCTCCGATTTTTACTGAAACGATTTGGGTGACTATTGACTTCTAGTCTCAGCAACGTTAGCCTCTAGTTCCAGTTCTAAACGAACACAGCAACATGTGGACTCCGAGCATGTCTCGACTGACCGACAGCATGTGGAGTAAGTGGAACTTTGCGTTCGGTTTCCACTGAACTGTTCCTTTACTGTTCTTGTCTAGTGGGTATAATTGTGTGCTAGATCTTATATATCTCGATTAGAGCTTATTTCTGGAACCTTCTCAGAAGGTTTCTCCTGACTCGATGTCTTTGTAGAAAGCAACTATACTGGATTGTTAAAGCAGATGAATTGTAGAAGGTCTCCGGTATCCAGCTCCCTTCACCGTCGATGCTTTTTCCTGAAGTTTGAGAAAAGATCAAGTACAAAATCAAAAAATTTTTGCATCCATTGACAAAACGCCGGCTTTTGGGAAAAGACTGACTGATTGTTGGAGTTTTCTGGCTCTCGGAGGTGTCTGTAGTTGGTTGAGCAGTAGAGGTTCAGAGCTGTAGTGTTTGATAAGCTAGGGTTACGCAAGTCCGTGTGAGGGAAACACCCGTATGTAAATGAGTCCTGGCTCTGAAGCCCTGAACTGTTCCTTTGGAAGGCAGCTTATGTGTGTGTGCGTGTGTGTGTGTGGTGTGTGCGCTTGAGTGGGTGTGTATGGGTGAATATGACGAGAATAATGCAAAGTGGGGAAAAAATGGGGTTCGTGTGTAATTTTTTTTTTTTTTTTTTTTTTTTGGAGGTTTTTGCCGTTTTAAAAACAGCATCTGGTTTTTTCTTTCCATGTTGGGCTGGATTCGAGTGAAATTCCACCAGTTTGCTCCAAATTTCTATACAGTTCAGTGGTTGGGATCATTCAGGGTGGGACTGGCGTGGATCGGTTCACCGTGGAGAGACTCAGACTTTTTACAGTGGAGATGAATGGAACCAGACGTCGCGTCTCCAACACAGACGCCGCCCTTTCGACTCTCCACCCCCCGTGAAGCTCCTAGTGTCTCCTGAGCGTTTCTGTGGGATGTTGGTGACGTTAAAATACCTTTTCTTTCCCTCTGTCGTGCCTGGCCCGTCCTGCGTGTCCCACTCCATCTAGAATGACACATTTTTAGGCCAAAACCTTGGTAAAACGGCGTCAGGAAGTGTCTTCATGGGCGTTTGCAGGGTTTAAGCTCTTCAGACGTCTGGTTCCATTCACTACCACTGTGAAGAGCTCTGACTCGGCGAGAGCGAGGCGTTTCCCAACGAACCGCCAATCCCAGCCTTGTAATCATGTGGGAATTTTGGAAAAACGAGTGGAATTTCTCGTCCACGTTTCAAGATTTTCTCTGTTTTCTCATTGGTCGATTTGAGTTTGTTGGATTAATGTTGAATGAATGTTCACTGATGATTTTACAGCCTCGCGCGAACTGTTCCACTTCATACACGAGAAACATCTCTGAGTTTTCGGCAAAAACAGGCGTCGCATTAACTTGCGGCACCGCTGAACTGATCGGCTCGGATGTAACGTTTATACACCGATGTTTCTGTTTCTACAGCACAAATAAATGAGTTCTGTCCCCCATTCTGACGTTTGGTCGTGGTTCTCGTCCTCGCGCGACTCCTCACACACTTCCAGCCGCAGATTTCAGCTCCTTCCACTTTCACCAAACGGAACTTCATCTGCCTCCCGCGAAACGGCCTCTACATCTCTCTCACGCTCTTCCTCTCTTTTCCTCCCTCCATTTCTCTCCCTTTATCTCTCTCCATTCCTCCTTTTGTCCTCCTTTCTTCCTCTCCTCTCTCTACTTTTTCTTTCCTTCCTTTTTCACTTCACTCTCTTCGACTCTTTGCTATTCTCTCGCTCTCTTGCTCTTTTTCTCTCCCTCCCGTTTCTCGTTCTCTCCCCTTTCCTTTTTTTTTCTCTATTTCGTTCTCTCTAGTCTCTACATTTCTCCTCCACTTTTTCTTTCATTTCACTTCACTTCACTCACGCAACTCGCTCTTCGCTGCTCCTCCTCTCGATCCTTCATTTTTCCTCTTTCTCTCCCTCCGTTTCTCTTTCCTTATCTCTCCATTCTTCTTTTTTCCCTCCTTTCTTTCTCTCTATTTACGTTTGTCCTCTAATTTCCCTTTCCTTCGTTTGTTTAACTTTAACTGACAATTCACTGACAATTCTCTCCATTTTTCATTTTATCTTTGTCAATTCCTTTATCCTCTCTCTCTCTCTCTCTCTCTCTCTCTCTCTCTCTCTCTCTCTCTCTCTCTCTCTTTCTCTTTTTCTTTCTCCATTTTGTTCTTTCTCTCTATCCTCTACATTTCTCCACTACTTTTATCCTTTTGACTAAACTCACTATTCACTACTCTCTCTCTTTTACTCTTTTTCTCTACTTTTACTTTCTCTCTCTCTCTCTCTCTCTCTCTCTCTCTCTCTCTCTGCCTCTGCCTCTGCCCTCCCACACACATTCTCCCTCTTATCTCGCCGTCCTTTGAGCATGTCACATCTGTTAGAGATGTGTGTGTGTGTGTGTGTCAGAGAGAGAGAGCGAGAGAGGGACGGTCAGCGCAGCGCTGTGTGTTTGTAGAAGAGTTTGCTGAGGGATTTTCTCCAGAGGCCGACTCCACTGACAACAGGTGCACCTCCTTCCTTCTTTTCGTTTTTCCATTCCTTCCTTTCTTCCTTCTTCATGTGTCAGATTGTCCAGTGTCCAGTTTCGGGGGTGAAGTTTAGTCCTGATGACCTTTTGACCCCAGTGTCTTAAAATCACTGAACGATTTTTTTGCGTGAGTAAGTTATTACACCCCCACTGTTCTGTTCTTTCAGTTGGTTCCTTTGGTTAAAAGGGAATAAAAGTGTTTTTTTGGGTGATTTGTTTTATTGTGTTCTGTAGTCCATGGAGGTTCACTGACTCTGAAGGCTCACTGCCCCTGGAAGCTCTTTGCCTTCTAGGCACTTTGCCCCTGCATGCTCACTGCTCCTGAAGGCTCACTGCCTATGGAGGCTCACTGAACATATAGGCTCTCTCCCTATGGATGCCCATTAACCATGGAGGCTCACTGAACATGGAGGCTCACTGCCTATGGAGGCTCACTGCTCCTGGAGGCTCACTGATCCTGGAGGCTCACTGCTCCTGGAGGCTCACTGCTCCTGGAGGCTCACTGCCTATGGAGGCTCACTGCTCCTGGAGGCTCACTGCTCCTGGAGGCTCACTGCTCCTGGAGGCTCACTGCCTATGGAGGCTCACTGCTCCTGGAGGCTCACTGCTCCTGGAGGCTCACTGCTCCTGGAGGCTCACTGCCTATGGAGGCTCACTGCCTATGGAGGCTCACTGCTCCTGGAGACTCACTGCCTATGGAGGCTCACTGCTCCTGGAGGCTCACTGCCTATGGAGGCTCACTGCCTATGGAGGCTCACTGCCTATGGAGGCTCACTGCTCCTGGAGGCTCACTGCCTATGGAGGCTCACTGCCTATGGAGGCTTACTGCCTATGGAGGCTCACTGCTCCTGGAGGCTCACTGCCTATGGAGGCTCACTGCCTATGGAGGCTCACTGCTCCTGGAGGCTCACTGCTCTTGGAGGCTCACTGAACATGGAGACTCACTCTGTGGGCGTCTAGGGGCAGGAAAGGGAAACAGCTGTAGATGTGTTCTGGAATGTGTTTGGGGTAAAAGTGAGTCATTTTCAATGTAGAAACACAGAGATTTTCCCGTATCTCCATTCACGATGAGCTGGATAGATCCACCTGGCTCGCCTCACTGATCCACCTGGCTCGCCTCACTTCCAGAGAAATTGCTTTGAATCACTTTGAAGCTCATGAGCTTGGCATTGTTGAGAACAGCGTGACGCTTCTGTCTTCCCAACTGTAAACTTCCAGTTAATCACAGTAGTGTAACTTCCAGAGAAAGCCTTTTATTTTAGCCTGTGATTAAACACACACACACACACACACACACACACACAGGATAAAGAGCAGAAAGTGCAACTGAAGAACCAAGGTTTACATTCCACACATTCAGACACTGTGAGCCACAGGCCGTAGCCTTAATGTGGAGGGGGAGAAGAGCCAATCACATCACACACATGCAAAATACAACACTGCTCTTTTGATCTTATTGCCTAGCTCAGCTAGTAAAACTTGAATTTTCTGTCCCTAGCTCCGCTAGGTTAGTTGAGTTTTCCTCCTGAGCTCTGACTGGCTAGTTGAGTTGTCCTCCTGAGCTCTGACTGGCTAGTTGAATTTTCCTCCTGAGCTCTGATTGGCTAGTTGAATTTTCCTCCTGAGCTCTGATTGGCTAGTTGAATTTTCCTCCTGAGCTCTGACTGACTAGTTGAATTTTACTCCTGAGCTCTGATTGGCTAGTTGAACTTTCCAACCTCAGCTCTGATTTTTGGTCTGTTTACCCTGCTCGCTCCACTGGGACAATAAGACCACTGCTGCCACTGATGTGTTGAGTTTTCCACCTGTTTGTTAAACCACTGTTTAGTTATTTGAGTGAAATGCTCCAGTGTAGCAGGAGTCAGCCCTGCTCTCTCTGCTTTACAGGCCTGAGAATGAAGCATGTGAATCTGGAAGTGAAGGAGAACCACACAGCCCATCACACCGTGGGTCTCAGCAGCACACACCTGGTCGTTCGCAGGGGGAAGCCTTTCAAACTCCTGCTCCACTTCCAAGAGCCGGGATTCAGACTTCACCAGGAAACGCTCGCGTTCCAGGCTTTGTTGGGTAGTAGACACCAGGGAACTCATCCAGTTCCTCTGGACTTCACTTTCACATGGCTGTTCATACACATTAGAGCAGGACATTAACCTCAGTTACGCTGCATCTCTCTCAGGCGACCTGGCTGTGGAGTTCCCAGTTACAGCCATACAGGACATCAGCAGTGTGGGATGGAGAGCGTGGATTTATCCTCGTGAGGTTCCCCCCAGGTAAATCATCACTGGCCACTTTATTAGAAACACTCGCCTTGTACGTTCACTCACTGGCCACTTTATTAGAAACACTCGCCTTGTACGTTTGTTCACTGGCCACTTTATTAGAAACACTCGCCTTGTATGTTCACTCACTGGCCACTTTATTAGAAACACTCGCCTTGTGCGTCCACTCACTGGCCACTTTATTAGGAACACTCGCCTTGTACGTTTGTTTACTGGCCACTTTATTAGAAACACTTGCCTTGTGCGTCCACTTACTGGCCATTTTCTTGAAAACACCTTCTTTACACCTCCACCAGTCTGTAGCGCCACCATTGCTGCACTGTTTACCCCTCTAGCCCTTGCATGAGTGGTCAGCGCTGGACCCTCTGACCTTCACTGTAGAAATGTTTTGGGTGGTGGACCGCTCTCAGCACGGCGGTGTATGAGGAGTGGCAGTGTCGCAGCTAGGTTGCGAGTGGTCCACCACCAGTGTACTAGTGGATCTACCTGGGCCTTCTACTAGGCTGGACAGTAGGTGCAGACAGTCCATGCAGTAATATTGTGCTAACTCCCACGTCCATGCTGAGCAGGTGTGTGTCAGTGCCTGTTCGTGTGTGTCCCCCTGCGTCTGGTCCTGTGGGGTTGTATCAGCTGAGGCTTATCGTCTGGAGCAGCTCTGACCAGCAGAGTTACAACGCCGGTCACTTCGTCCTGCTCTGCAACCCGTGGCTAGAAGGTACTTCCGGGTAGTGTACTGGTTTCAGGTTGTGTACTTTGTGCGAAGGCCAAGACGGGCCGGCTGGGGGCATTAGTGATGTGTCGCCATGGTTACGTCAATCTGTGCTTATTATTTGAGCCTCGTTACCGGCATCCACCAGAGCAGGGCCACATATCTTACTGCTCAGTGGTGTCCCACCCATTTTCCACAGATGTGTATTCCCACCTGTTTCCGGTGCAGGGCCTCCTAACTCGTCTAGTTTCCCAGTATACCTCTCCCCTTCTTGGTGGTGTGAGTTGTAGTGCACTCGCCCTGCAAACATGGCCAGCAGCGTTGCCGGGATGTTGCATATTTTCCATCATACCGACTGACCTGTCTCTCCT
This sequence comes from Arnoldichthys spilopterus, assembly GCA_037974385.1. Classification (NCBI taxonomy): domain Eukaryota; kingdom Metazoa; phylum Chordata; class Actinopteri; order Characiformes; family Lepidarchidae; genus Arnoldichthys; species Arnoldichthys spilopterus. The sequence continues at coordinate 2,531 of JBBPDA010109052.1, read as the reverse complement.
TTCTGCAAGCTGACCCCGTGTATCTCCCTGATGAGGAGCAGAGGGAGGAGTATGTGAGGAACGATGCTGGCGTCCTTTACCTGGGCACACCTCACAACATCACCGCACGCCACTGGGCCTTCGGGCAGGTTGGAAGAATATGCTCCTCAGCTAGTTCTCCACGTTCTAACTGCTCTTCGTCTTCGTCTCACATTCTTCCGGTTTGTCTTATTCTCTCTCTCTCTCTCTCTCTCTCTCTCTCTCTCTCTCCTGCAGTATGAGAGTGGGATCCTGGAGCACTGTCTGAACCTGTTGCAGATCAGTCCACAGCACATGCAGGACAGGAGGAGGGACTACCTGCGCCGCTCAGACCCTGTTTACATCAGCAGAGTGATCTGTGCCATGGTGAGTCCTGGACCTCCAGCAGAGACTGTCTGTGGTCACAGAGTTCATCATGTGTCACAACAGGCCACTTTATTAGAAACGCCTCTCTTGTTACTCCACCTAACAGGTGTACATACCAAGTGTTTCCAATAAAGTGGCCAGTAAATGGACACACAAGGCAGGTGTTCCTTATAAAGTGGCCAGCGAGTGAAAGTATGAAGTGTTTCTAATAAAGTGGCCAGTGAGTGAACGCACAAGGCAGGTGTTTCTGATAAAGTGGCCAGCGAGGGGAAGCACGGGGCGGGTGTTTCTAATAAAGTGGCCAGGGCAGGGGGTTTTCCTGTCTGATTATTTATTTGTAACATTCTGCTTGTCTCAGATCAACTGTGAGGACGACAGGGGGGTTCTGAAAGGGAACTGGTCAGCTGATCTCCAGACGACGGGTAAGTGTGTTGACCCTGCGGACTGGACAGGAAGTGCGAAGATCCTGAGGCTGTGGGCTGCCACACACTTCAGGCCAGTGCAGTACGGGCAGTGCTGGGTCTTTGCCGCCGTCATGTGCACAGGTACCATGGGACAAATCCATCGTGATGTAATAACATGACTTCTGCTCGTTCTGTGCACGTTCGCGCTGAAAACTCTTTATAGTTTCGTTCTTTTAAAAATAAGCTAAAAACTACATTTGATCCTGCATTTTTTTTCTCTGTCTGTATTGTCCTAATTTTTTTAAATCTCACTTTTTATTTCTATTTTGGTTTTATTTGATTTTTTAAAATTTTTATTCTTAATTTTATTGCTTTTTTAACATTTTTATGCTAATTTTATCTGTGTAAATCACACCGAATGACCTCTGTGTGTGATAATGTGCTATGTCAGTAATCGTGCCTCACCTCGTCTTCCCTATTACTCAGTGATGAGAGCTCTGGGAATCCCCTGCCGAGTGGTCACCATCTTTAACTCCGCCCACGACACCAACGCCAACCTGAGCATCGAGGAGTACTACACAGACAGTGGGAAGAAACTCAACCTGTCCCGGGACTCTATATGGTAGGTCCAATGAGACGCGTTCGGATACACGTCCCATGGGGCACACGGACAGATTTAGAGGCAGAAAATGACTTAAAATCTGAAAAAAATCCTTTCACTGCAGATACGTCTGCTTCCTTCCCGACATTATTCTTGGTAGAAGCAGCTTTATGTAGCAGCGCAGGGTCTGGAAGGCCACTGTCACCTTTCCCAGGTGGCCTGCCTCAGATTTCTGCTTCATGTTCCCCCGGAGCAGGAATTTCCACGTGTGGGTGGAATGCTGGATGACCCGTCCGGACTTGGGTGACGAGTTTGATGGGTGGCAGGTGCTGGACCCAACTCCCCAAGAGAGGAGTGCAGGTGAGATGTTGGGGGACAGACAGAGACAGACAGACAGAGACAGACAGACAGAGACAGACAGACAGACAGACAGAGACAGACAGACAGACAGACAGACAGATAGATAGATAGATAGACAGATAGATAGATAGATAGATAGATAGATAGATAGATAGATAGATAGATAGATAGAGAGACAGACAGACAGAAAGAGAGACAGACAGACAGATAGACAGACAGATAGATAGATAGATAGATAGACAGACAGACAGACAGACAAATAGATAGATAGACAGACAGAGAGACAGACAGATACATATCTAGTACGGTATTTTATGAAGCGCTGTCTCAGTCTCAGGTGTGTTCTGCTCAGGTGTGTTCTGCTGTGGGCCGTGCTCCGTGAAGGGGGTCCGGATGCGGCGGGTAGACCTGCCGTACGACGGCCCGTTCGTCTACGCCGCTGTGAACGCCGACGTGGTCACCGTGGTGATGCGGGGTGGCCGAGCTGTCAGCAGGAGAGTGGACAAGAGGAGAGTGGGCTCTCACATCTGCACCAAACACGTCGGGTCCGACCGCCCGACGAGTCTCACCTACACCTACAAGTGCATCTTGGGTATGAATGTGACACAGCGGCGCCAACACTGTAGTGAGGAAGGGCCTCAGCAGTGACGGTGCTGCCGATGTCACTTTTTTTAAGTGACTCTTTGTCATTGTGAACACACTCAAGCACCACAACGAAATGTGACCTCTGCGTTTAACCCGTCACACGTGCACACGTGGAGCAGTGGGCAGCTACCAACAGC
>JBBPDA010109051.1:0-10620 GCA_037974385.1 Arnoldichthys spilopterus | reverse complement strand
TTACAGTAGAAATTGGTGGTAGAAGGAGCATTCATTAATGAAACTGTCAAAGCCCGTTATAACATACTAGCCTTATACTATTATCTCCTCTCCCTGTTTGTGAAAGTGACCATTTGTCATTGTGAACACACTCCAGCACCTCAACGAAATGTGACCTCTGCTTTTAACCCATCACACATGCACATGTGGAGCAGGGGCAGCAATCAGCAGCACCTGGTGAGCAGTGTAGGAGGACAGTACCTTACTCAAGGGTACTTCAGTGGTGCCTGGGCCAGGACTTGAACCTGTGACCTTCCGTTAACCCCTAGATCACCACTGCCTTTATTAAGAATACATTGTCCATCATAATGCCACAGTACATGTAGTGCTTCTTTACACCGTATACATTTATCCCCCACATTTATTGTTTAGGTAGGTCTAAAGGTGTGTTAAAAATAAGACCTGTAAGGTGTCTGACTGAGCATAATGAGGGAGGCATTCAATAAGCTGAGTAAATGTACGTCTGTGACTGTTCAGTGCAACTTATTTGTAACTTTTTGTGATTTTTAACATCCCTAACCCTTACCAGGTTTATATTCTTTCCCCTACAAACAAGATTAATTTCTCTCAAAAGAATTGTAGGTGGGATTTACAGGTAAATCCCTTTTTAGTCCATTGTATGTCCATAAACCCCTCACTTAGTCTGAATATATGTATAATATTATACACCTCACCATATCTTAGGTTATGTGCAAGCTCAATTTTCTGAGAAGTTGAATTTTGCAAAATGCTATGAAAATCAAAAATCTGCAATTTGTTAATTAATCTGTAAAAACATTTATTTAGCTGACAGAAGTGCAAAGAAGTGACAATGTTTTGGCTGACCAATTTAATTGTATTTTGTAACGTGAAGCAAAAGTGACTGTCATTGTGAAGACACCCCATCACACAAACTGTACCACAATGAAATGCAAGCTCTGCATTTAACCCATCCACATGTGGAGCAGCAGGCAGCTGTTGACAGCATCCAGGAAGCAGTGTAGTGGGATGACATACTGCTCAAGGATACCTCAGTGGTCTAGGACTTTGACCCTCTGACCACTTGCCATTGACAAACTAATAATTGTCACTCAATTAAAAAAAAACTACAAAGAATTTAGGTCTTTCATCTTCTACTGAACATAATATAAAAAGTTTCAGAGAGTCCAGAGAAATCTGTTTGTTTAGGGCAAGGATTTGGGGGGTGAGACGTGTGAGACCTTTGAGCCTTCAAAAGGTATTGCTGGAAAAATACTACTGTGATAAATAGAGCCACATGGGCTCAGGATTATTTCAGAAAACTGTTATTAACTGATGCCGCTGCATCAAGAAATGCCAACTGAAACCCGCAAAGAGAAAGCCATGCATCAATTCTATATTGAAACCCTTCCAAGTTCTTTGAGCCCTAACTCATATTAGATGGACTGAAACAAATGCATTCATGTTTTAGCTGGTTTTAGGGAAAAACAAATATTATATATGCCAAAATTAAAATTGACCGATTATCAGTGAAAAGTGCAAAAGCAAATGTCCTATATATATATATACACACACACACACAAGTGCCAGTACCATTGACAGGGATGCATATATTGGGCTTTTAGAGAAACATGCTGACGTAAAGATGCCATTTTATTTCAGGAAGATGGTTATTTCAGAATGACTTGTCAGGTCTCATTCTGCACACGCTACAATAGCTTAGGAGAAACCGAGTGTATGTGCTTTACTCGCCTGCCAGCAGTCCAGATCTGTGTCCTGTTGATGTATGGAGCTTCATGCAGAGGAGAATCAGAAAATGGCAACCATGGACTATTGCTTAAGTTTAAAAAAGTTTAGCTGTTATCAAGCAAAAATGTTAGTAGTTTTAATTGGCCAATTAAGTTGTGCCCTCCGTTGCCAAACAATTAAAACGTGCAGTTTAAAAGTGATGTAAATATTCAAAGTCTTTTAAAAAGTTGTGCTGTTTATCACTGTGTTACATTTCATTCTACAGGCTACAAGGGTATATATTGATATATAGCCTCTCGTTTACATATACCATACCAAACCCGTTAATACAAGTAGCTCGATTTTTGTCGTGGGGTGTGATACAGATTATCAAGTCAGAGCCTTTAGTTTAACCCTGTAATTTTCATATTTGAACGACATTAGTTCTTGGCCAATAAAAGGCGCCTGTGGTCGTGTTCGAAACCACATAGTCCAATCAAAATGGCCGGGGGCGGGTGCATAGAGAGCTGACGCAAATGCAACAGGTTGTCGTGGAAGAAATTTTTGTCCCCGTTTTTTTGTGACTGACGGCGGTTCGAATGACGTCTCCATCGTCTTCCAGTGAGAACATTTTGGAGACCCATATCGAAAAAGTATCTCTGGCGAGGAACCTGTTTGTATTCCTGTTCGCCATTGTTGTAAGACTGGAGTAGCCTCGTTTATCTGGTAAGGTGAATGGGACGCTAATGTTTACTCAACGCGAGCAGTGTTTGTGTTGTTTCTGTCTGTTCTGGTGGCACCACGTACTCCAAATAGCGTGTGTTGTTAGAAGTGTATAAAGCGATATCTTTGCTGGTGCACTGTGGAGGAGATGGGTAGTTCACCACCTGTTGCTTTGAAGCTTTCGCCTTGTTGCGTCGCTTTTCTAAAAACTAATGAAATACGTTGCTCGAGGCGTCATAGAAGTGTCTGACTGCGCTTAACGAAGCCCACTCGAGTTTTCAACCATAAGCACATTTTCTCTTACTGTTAGGTTCTTGAAGCAATTAAATCACAATAGCTTCGCATGTAGTCAGTAATGTTCAGTATAATTTGTTCAGGCCTGTAGAATGTTAATATTCAACGAGTTTCCGTTCATATTTCGCATAGACGTCAAATGAATCCCATTCGAAATTTTAAAGTTTATTCAGTTAATGCATTTTACACAGACACCTGATTGGTAAGTATTAGCATATAAAAACTCCCCCAGTAAATAGTCCTTGTGTTTCAGTCTGTTCTCGGTCAAGGCTGAAACGAGCAGCGAGTTTCGCTCCCACCACCGATACTGACAGACCTGCTGGATGGGTTTGAAGCTGTTAGCTTCTGGCCACACACACTGTAAATAAGTCTGTCAGATACGTATATGATAACGTTTCCTGGGTCAGGTATTTCCCTACGTCTCCTGTTTCGCCATACCTTTCACATGGAAGTCTCTGCTATCTCTATCCTCCCCAACAGCCTGTTTTATTTCTGAGTACGCAATTATCATATTGGGACACTTGGCTATTGAAGTGTATAGTGATTAATTGGAACTTTTGTATACTGTTCCTCCTAAAGACAACCATGTTTGCACTTTGTTTATCTAACTTGATTTTTTGTATTGAAGAAAAGCAGAACTGCAAAGTATACACAGTGAGAAACCTGTCCTTATATTTACATATTGAGATAGTGCTTTTATTTGTAAAGCAGACAAAGGACATTTTTCAGAACAAGCTTTGTGCTCACTGAAATGCATTTTGTTAATCTGGCAATCCAACATTCAGTTAAATACATGATGAATAACAAAAATATCAAAAACATAACATGAACCCTATCCATTTTTTTTGTCCCATCCCAACTTTATAGGCTGACTCAAATCATGTTTCTTAAGGATGTATTACTGGGAACCATTTTGGCATCTAATGGATTTGTTCAAAATTCCTTTGTGAAAGGTCACACACACACACACACACACACACACACACACACACACACACATATATATATATATATGAGAGAGAGATGGTTATGCCTTTATATATGATTTTCAAATTGCATAAACCAATATTTTATTTATAATAGAACTGAGTAATTCAAAAGGAAAAAAGGTCATTTTGAATTTTATGGCACCAACACACCTCAAAAAATGTTTACCGTTGTGTAGTATCCCTTCTTATTTTAAGAACCATCTGTAAATGTCTTGAAATTGAGGAGACTAGCTGCTGGACTTTTAGGAGAGCAATGTTGATCCATTCTTGTCTGATATAGGATTTTGCTTCTTGACAGTCCTGGGTCTTCTTTGTCATATTTTTGTTTCATGATGTACCAAATATTTTCGACTGGTGCAAGGTTCGGACTGCAGGCAGGCCAATTCAGCACCAGGACTTTTTTTCTACAGAGTCATTCTGTTGTAACATGTGGTTTAGCATGTAAAATTAATGGTGCTTTGTCAGGTGTCAAAACTGCCAATTCCATAGGCACTATTGCATCCCTATACCATCAGAGATGCAGGCTTTTGAACTGAGCACTGAAAACAAGCTAGATGGTACCTCTCCTCTTTAGTGGAGAGGATGTGGTGTCTGTTTTTTAAAAAGAATTTAAAATTTTAATTTGTTTGACCACAGAACTGTTAATGGTATGGTAATGGGACTTCAATATCAGTTTTTTGCCCTTGTCCCTTGTGCACAGAAAATACTCCAGATTCTTGGAATATTTTGATATTATGTACTGTAGATTACTCTTCACAATGATGTTGAGGAACATTATTCTGAAATTGTTCTACAATTTATAGATATAGGTTTTGTAGATTGGTGAACCTCTGCCCATATTTACTTCTGAGAGACTATGCCTTTTTAAACGCTCTTTTAATGCACAATCATGTTACTGACCTGTTTCCAGTTAACCTAATTAACTGTAAAATGTTCCACCAGCTGTTTCTTTTTAGGACTACTTACATTTCCAGCCTTTTGTTGCCCCACCCCAACTTTGTTTAGATCTGCTGCTGCCATAAAGTTTAAAAGGGTAAATAGTAGTATGTCCCACTTTCAACATTTGATATGTTTTCTGTGTTTTATTGTGAATAAAATATTGGTTTATGAAATTTGCAAATCATTGCATTCTGTTTTTATTTACATTTTACACAGTGTCACAACTTTTTTGCAGTTGGGTTTGTATGTGTATGCACTTTTTTGGAGAGTTGTATGTGCATGCAACTTTTCAACTTCTATTTCAGTGGTGCATGACAGAAGCTCTGAACAGAAGCAGTACTAAACAGGACAGAAATCTCAGTCCAAGCAAATTTGCAGAAAAAAGACAGAAATACTCTTCAGTACCAAGATGACATATCGAGAGTTTGGTACATTTTAAAAAAATGTTGACACAATGATTCTGATGTAGGAGCTTTAAGAGGTATCGTACTTGCATGATTATACTCCGTTATCCATATTTAAAGTCATTAGTGTAAAATTTAGAAACTCAGTGCACTGGCACTAATTACTGACCGTTTGCATGACGATAATGGAAATTTTAAATAAGAAATAGTATTTTATTTATTTTTTTTAATTTTTAAAGGCTTTCTAGATTTTATTTTGACAATATTTAGAAATTTGTTTGAAGGATAAAAATGGCTTTCTAAAGTGGTTATTATTATTTAAAAAAAAAAAGCAGTAGATGACATGATTGTGTAAGTAATCAGCCGTGACAGCTATAGTAGCACAAATTATAATACCTGACCTGGGGATGTGCTGATAGATACTGATACATGTGCTGAGTTGCCTTGCTGACTTTGTGCTATGAATTATAATTTTCACTAAAGAGAAACACATCCGAACTTCATGTAAATGTTCTGTTCAGAATACAATTAAAATAGACCACCGTTTTTAAGGCAAATATCTGCTGATACTAATATGATAATATTCTGAGATCATGTATCACCAAGCTGACATTGACTGACAAATATAAAAAGCTGTCAAAAATCCTAACAAAGTTTTTTTTATTCTGAGGGTGGAGGGGCAGATGGCACAGAGGCCTGGTTGTCCTGTCCAGTAACATTCCTTCCGATGATGACACCATCATTTTTGGTGCCAGTCCTTGCTTGTGAGCTTAGGCACATTTATGCCAGTTAAAGGCTAATGTTCTTTGTAAGCATAACCTGCTTTTGTTGCTCAGATTGTTTACTGTATGTAAGTATATATAACAGTAACTTTAAGGAAATGGGCAAACAAACAGTTGTTTGTAAATAGAGGGAGCCCTTATGTCTGACAACCAATTTAAAGAACTAATGTGACTTTCCCATAAACACAGGCCATAGAGGTAAGTGTGCAATCATGTAAAAAAATAAATACATCCCATGGAAATGGTTGATTGCTTTTTCAAACATAAAAAAAACATTCCACCCTTATTGATACATTGCCATGCATTACAGTATGAATAAAAGTGGTTATTGGTGGCATTTTTTGTCATTTTCAAAATTAAATAATAATAATTAAAAAAAACACAAAGAAAAAGTAAGTACACCCTTCAATTTATGAACACCAATGATGGGGAGAGGGCTGATGCTGTCCTCCACCTCTCGCAGAACTCGAACCACAACAAACACGTTTTAAGCTCTAAGCTTTATAGGTTAACGTCACCCTGACCAGAGCCTAGGACATACACTATGTGTGTGATCAGATTTCTTGAGGCTTAATGTTATAGCAGCCTTTAATCAACTCTTATATTAAGTATTTTTCTTATTGCAATATATTTTAAAGTGCCTCCACAAAAAAAAATATGTTTTGCTTTCAGCGATGTAGTGAAGTAAGTATTGTAGTTTGTTGAGGGGTTGTAGTCTGAGACAAAGTCTGGATGCCTGGCATAAGTCCATGAAGTTGGTGAAATATGTTGTTAATTAGGCTACTATTTTGTGGTTTGAAAAAAGCAGCTTCCAAATGCTAAATGAAAATCACAGTCACAGATACTCATGGATTAAAATTGTTTGCCAACACAATTTCTGCATTCTAATTTTGAAGAAGAACCTATTAATTTTTAGTATAATTTAGTAACATGATCAGAAGTTACATTTTAGCTATAACCGTTTCATTATTTATCTGTTTACAATCAAAATTCGCAGGTGGTGTTCATACAGTGATGAGTGTTTAATGCCACTGTTGTTCTGGGAGCAAAACATCTTTCATTAGAGTCAGATTTTCTGGTATCATGACAGCTACCGAAGGTCCTGACCTGGGCACCACTGAGGTACCCTTAAGCAAAGGACTGTCCTGCTTCACCGCACTTCAGGTGCTGTTAATAGATGACCGCCGCTCCACATGTGCTAGTGTGATGGGTTAAAAGAGGTCACATTTTGTTGTGGTGCTTGAGTGCGTTCACAATGACAAATAGTCACTTTAAACTGACATAAAGCCATGTCTATTACAAGGTTTTGTTACTACATTACTGCAAGGTCAATTCTAACAGGCTACTAAACTAGCATAGCTAACAAGCACTTGAAGTCAGTGGGCATCCAAATATGCAAATACATCCCCAAAATATCTTTCAACTAGGGTTGGGCATTATAAAACCATTATTATATCATGGCACAATACTGAAGCTAACTGTGTCAGATGATATATAACTGAACTACTACTATCTGTTCCTAATAACATTAAGGTCCCCATTTTTTTTGACTGCTTTCCTGTCTCCATGTCTTGGCTGGTTCCAACATTCCAGTTAACTTTCCTTACTTTATTAGACTATACCTAGCTTACGTGGTTACTGTTAGCAAACTGCGCAGTTGTGTTTTTAACTATGTGTTGTGCATGAAGGCAGAGGCTTCTGAAAGTTTCATTTGATAGGGGGGATCCTGAAATAATGGCATGTGTTTTTATTTGGCTTCTGTCTCATTTAATTTCCAACCAAGGACAACATAAGTAAAAATTTTTATCTTACCCCAGTCTCCCCTATCTAGAATTAATTTTTGTGAAATCACCATCATTAATAAAGAGGATCCAAAATCAGTCCTTCTTATGCCTGCTTTATGTCTTGGTGTAGCCTAAATGTTTGCATGATTATATTTAGCATACAGTATTTGTGTTTGAAAAGTTTCGATGATTGTAAATTTTTGTAAGCAATGTGACTATTGACTTTTAGTGTTTTTGGCTAAATTAGACTTGTAGTTCCAGTGCTAAACAAAACAAGGAAAATTTGGCCACGACTTATCTTAATAATCAACTACATTTGGGGTAGGCGTAAAATTATATAAATTGTAATTATAATTACCAAACAACTCCTTTGCATGCTTGTAACATGTTCTATGTGCAAAACACCTTGCAATTCATCTTCACATGTTTTTGCTGGCCACAGGGAGGCCATGTCTCTGCAATTTTTAATATTGCAGCAATTTGAGAGTTTGTATTGAAAACTAGAAGCTGTTGTTTTCCAGTGTAAATTGGGAATTGTGTGAACCTTCTGCTCTGCTCTGGTCTAATTCTAATTATATGCTAAATTGTTTGATGGACCTCTGCTGGCAACTCCCCCTTCATCATTCCATTTGCATTCATGAATTGTCTCTTCTAAGACACCACAGTGTCCCGATCCTTAATCTGCTCCTTAAACCTCTTCTGAAATCACATGCAGCTGGATATGTATAGCAAGAATGTTTGGAATTCTGGCTATGTATGTGAGACAATGGCTGACTTTGAGTAGCTGGTCAAGCCTAATGCCTGATCAGGCAGTTGCCTGTTACATTATAGCACAGCCCTCCCATTACAACTGGTTATTTATTTATATGAGAGGTTATTGATTGATTAGTAAATACCTACTAGGTACTTCAATAAATACTTTCTGGTTCCCACTGTAACTGGATATCTCTCACAGCAAATTGTTTTTGTTGTAGTAACATTAATCGGTAACCAAAACTGGGAACAAAGAAAAAAATGTTTAACATTTACAAATAAAAGTTCCATTGTAATTTCGTAAGAATGGAAAAAAATAGAATGATCAAAATTCTCTAATACTTTAATGATATGGGGAGTATGAGATGTCCAAACTTAACATATAGTTCTAACAACACTTGCACTGACACCAGCAGTGTACCTTGAAGGGTACATATGCATATGACCAATGCGAATTAACATGGGGGTTCAACAAGTTCACTGGGAAGATAAAAGGATAAGTAGACAAGGGGGGCTTCCCTACATAGCTGCAGATGTTTTATGCACTGATGCTTTTAGACAGTGGGGTGATTTTGCCCCAGGCCACCTTCAGATATGCTAGTAGGATTCTAATGCGTTTATTTGGAATTATTTATTTCACTCTATGCTGTGAACATGAATTTGAGAGAAAGTTTTTCTACTAACCTGTTTGTTTTACAATTTTGACTTCATTAAACTTTCAGTAATAAGTTAATCCAATGTTAAACATGGTCTTTTGTTCTGTTGAATTATTACTAGTTCAGTTACCTCAGAGTTTTAAGGCAACCAGTTTACTTACTTTTATGTTACAACAGCAGGCATGTTTTATACTGTATAAGCAGACTAATTGATTGCTGCATATAGGTTTTGTAGTTCTTAAATCCTGCTGTAATATCTAGCTGTTTATTAGAATCTTTGTGTGTGTGTGATATTTCTATAAAGTTCAGTATCAACATATTGGGGAAAGAGAATAGTGAGGAATATGCCAAAACCTGATCTGACCAGCTGCCACACCTACTGTGACCCACTGACATACATAATCGTTTTTGCTTTCTCTCCCTCTCCTTCACTCATTAATCAGTTTAATGAGGTTGAAACATTCAGCATACAATGGTTAACTCCTAGCCCTAGGACAGAACATGCACTTTATTCTTAAAGCCAATGCCAGTTTATTTACTGAGACACTTGCAAACAAATAGTAATTTTTAAGCAAAGTGAATGGTTAAGGAAAAAATAAACCAGCTCAATACTGTGATAAAATAAAAGTTTGTTAGGTTTTTAAAATGACCATGGTGGTCAGTTTTGCATATTATTATTTGCATATTATTATTACTTACACTTACATTATATTACATACTTGTCAGTTATTACTAAATTATGGCTGGTAAGACTTTGGGCTGACCCAGATGAAAGATGATGTGAAAGAAACATAGCTTTATCTTAGGTCTAGGCCTCAAAACAGTCTTGATGGAGGATTTTTTTTTTCTTGTATGTAGACTTGTGTGATTACCTATGATTCAGATTAATCAAACTTGATGTTGAATGTTGTTCCCAAATTTATTAGATCCATATTGCACACTGTAACTTGCAATATAATTGTAATATTGCTGAAATCTCACAATCTGTGTCCTAATGGCTAATGGCGCTTATATATACCTCTTCAAAACTTGCAAAGTCAGTTAGTGAATCTCCTTGAACTCACTCAATGCCATAGAACAACATACGAGTCTTGGAGGAGAGTGATCCCTGCTAACACATTTTGCTTGATGTGGCCTAACCGCCATCTTCAATTAATTGTTATTGCTTTGTATTGACTAGGTAAGAGGTTTTCAGGTAAGCTTTAGGATGGCATCCACTGGGTAATGGTTAGTAATTTTGGAACTTGTGTTGTAAAAGATAATATTTTGAAATATTACTTTTACTCTTCTGTATTTGCTAATAAGGTGTACTTAGTTTAGAGTGGTATGTCAATGAGATTAAGATAAGGTCTGTTTGATTTATTGGATGATTAAGAATTTGTCAGTGTAGTGACTTAGGAGACAGGGAAATATAATAGGCCTGAAACTGTTACAATCTTTCTGATATATTAATATTTACCATTTGTATTAAGTACAGAGCAGTGCAAAATCTTAGGCACCTACACACGTGGACAAAATTGTTGGTACCCTTCAGTCAATGAAAGAAAAACTCACAATGGTCACAGAAATAA
>JBBPDA010109050.1:0-10623 GCA_037974385.1 Arnoldichthys spilopterus | reverse complement strand
TGTTATATTGGATATGTTGTATAGCATGTAACATGATTCTTAGCTTCAGGAACCTACAGATCTTCTCTGGACTATTTTACCTTTTTCCAATTTGAAAAATTAAGAATGTTGGTTGTTAAGAAACTACTGAATGTCCCCAGAATGTTAAAGATTTCCAGTTCTCCTTAATAGTGAGGACCCTTGGTTTCCATAAAGAGCTGCATGACTAAACACACATAATTGTTCCCCCTTTCTCATGAGATTGGGATGGTCTCTCAAGTGTAACATGGAACTGTGTCTGGTGTAGCTGCGTGGTCCAATTATCCTGTGTGCTGATATGGCAGGTCGCAGTTGGGCTATAGAGTTGTGTGCTGCAGTGAAGGATCAACAAGCCCACTGGTTTCAGATCACAATGGAAACAGAGTCATATTGGCTGCTGATGGTCATACTAGAGCCATCACTGTCTTAGTCCTTAGCTCTGTGTGTTTGGTACACTGCATATGCATTCACTGGTCACTTTAATAGAAACTCCTCCCTTTTGGTGCCATCTTTCAGGGTGAAAGGGTTAACCCATCCTCACGTGGCTTTTAACAGCCTCCAGGGAGCAGTGTAGCAGGACCGTACCTTGATCAAGGGTCCCACAGTGGTACCTGGGCTGGGACTTGAAAACATGACCCTCCAATCACATGGGCAAGCCCCTAACTACTAGGCATTGCCTACTGCCCACCACTAATGGCACTTAAAAGGATTAAGTGGAACAGTGCTGCTCTCATAAATGATTTTCACTTTGCATGCAAGCGGGTCCTTTTCCTCCTGAAAACCAATATGGGTTGCCAGGTAAATGCACCATTATATTAGCCATACGCCCCTGTCTTTTCAAGATGAGGTCAAGGGCCATTCTGATTGGTTTATTGCATGTTATGCCCAAAACACTAGAGTTAAGAGAGTTAGCAACCTTTTTGTGCCTTGTGCTGGTGAGAAGTCAGATTAGCAAAATATAGATTTGCACACGCCCATACATGTTAGTTGCACCATGCACTTGTGTTAGTTCCACAAAATTAAGCCCTCAGTCTAATCGAATAAATATTTGGAATCATGTGTGTTCCTGTTTGTTCCGAACGAAGACCTGCAGCCGTCTGCAGAAGAGACTGGACAACCCTGAATAAGCAAACAACGTTGTGGCTGCTGATATGAACAAAAATCTGCAAAATAAATGAAGCTATAAAGTTCATTCACCAGGGCAGGTGTTACAGGCTAATGACAAATATTTCTCAATGACAAATAGTCACTTTCACTTCACTTTTCAGTATCGCCCCCTGCGCTTCCTGTTACCAAGGACAGGATAGAAAAGCCAAAGCTGTGGTGCGGTAGAGAGCGAGGGAACGGAGCAGTGCGTTGTAGGTCATAAGAAGTCAGTAATTAACGGGAGGCTCTCGGTCTCACTCTAGGCTGAATGACAGTGTTGCCACGTGCGAGCCTGAGTGTTAGTAATGAATAGTAATTATAGTAGTGAAGAAGCTCTATTAGCTGTATTATTGGCTTTTTAATGCAGAAGCTTTATAGAAGAACCTAAAATCTGTTGTACGTGAAAACTCAAAAGGTTGACTTTTCAACATTTCTCTTGGTTTAATTGTCGTGATAAGCATCTGGCCTTATTTAAACGGTGTGAAAAAAGAAAGAAAGAGAGTTTTGCTATTTTTTTATGATGACAATATGCTAATTCCTGTTCAACTCTGAGTAGGCACTCGCGGCCTACGCAATAATTTCCTCAACTGGATTTCCTGCTAATGAGCGTTAAATGAATACAGGCTGTTTGTTTCCCCCCCCCCACTGTACGCTGTATCGTCGAGGTTCTAATCAGAACCGCGTACATGTATGTGTCTGCACTTGGGTGCGATATGGGAATGCAAATGTGATGACAAGGAGTGTGTAAATATTCAATTATGCCCTGATTGTATTTGTGCCATCGCCGCAAATGCATCTGCTTATGTCTGTAATTAAAGCAGGTCTAGGCTCCTTTAATTAGAGGTTGACGGGGGTGGTGGGTGGGCGAGGGGGTGCGTTGTATGCACCAAAGAGAGCGACAGAGGTGCACATGGTTAAAGCTGTAATGAGAAAGTGGCCGGCCTGACAATGGACTCTTAAACAGCACTTCAGTTAGTACTATTAGAATTTAGATGCCCCTCTGAAGCAAGGGGGTCTGGGGCGGGTTTAAAGGCTCTAAATGGTTTATTAATTGGTTGTAATAGTGGCATCTAAGGCCATTGAAAATTGGCATGCATATATATTAACATGATATAAATGATAGAAATAAAAAGTGTAAAAAAAAAATCATACAAAATTTGGCACATATGTACAAATACACCATGATAATATCGTCATCATGAATTCTTTTGGCCATGAGAATCGTGTAGAGAAAATCTGATATCGCCATAGCTGATGAGCGGGTTAGCTTGGTTAGCATTGGTGATTGTGTTAGCCTGTTTATCGATCTGAGGAAGCCCCATCTTGCAACTTGCAGGACTTGCAAGGATCAGCTGTTCACTTCATGGTGCACACCCAAGGTCTTGTGGAGTCCAGGCCTTCAGTTCACGCGGAGTAGCGGGCGGCTAACAACAGCACCCGGGGAGCAGTGTAGCGGAACGGCATCTTGATATACTAATGAATGATAGCAGAGCTTGTTTGGACAGAGACCGCTCTGCTTTGTAGGGGTCTTGCTTAGCTAGATTGATCCACATCAGGGTTCTCAAGGCAGTCTGCTCACTTGCGCTTAAAAAAAAACATGCTAACAGAGCAATCGCACCACGGACCGCTTTAATTGAAACAAAGCAAGCGCACATGATAACACAATCTCCTGGTTGCCTCAGCTTGATTTCTCATAATTAGGTCTGACTTCAAGTAGATTATGTGTCATTGAGTCAGTAGGGTTACGTTGTCATGCTGTATTTTGGGTAAAAACCGACTGGAGATTTGCTTGTGTTTTGTCAGAGTTCCTGTACCACGGTTAGCATCGCTAAATGAGCAGGACCCACCGTTAGCCATGGTACACATGGCAGTAACACGCACTTGAAAATACACCTTCATATCTCTAAGCCTTCTTCTGTTTGAGCTTCTGACAGCACTGATAGCAGGAAATGATAATACCACGTCCACACTGACGTGCTCTCTCACGTCTTTTTGATTGTTCCTGCAAGCAATTTGCTGTACGCTGCCAAACTGCGAGCTTGCATTAATAGCTCGAAAGGCCTTCAGAAGCCGATCCATTTGTTCCACTGTCATTCCGAGACAGCTGACGTTAGCCGGGGGAGGGTGGAGAGATGGTGACGCGCGTGTTTTCATGTTTTCCTGTGGCAAAGACAAAGTAAATTGGTACTGAAGAATGGGTATTGTGAGATCCATCACAGAATAGGTGAATCTTCTCATTCTCATTCAGAACATTTCTTCCTCTCTCTCATTCTCTTTCTTTCCTTGTCGGCCTTGCCTGTGCATTGTGTTGCTGAACAAGGCAAGTGTCTGCGTTGGCTGGAATTTACGAGCACTGTGTAATGATTAGGGAGGCGAGCAAAAGTGAGAGTGTGAGAAAAAAAAAAGAGATAAAGAAAAGGAGGGAGGGAGATTTACATCTCTCAGCCCTGAGCGACCCAGCACCTCTACTAATGCCCTTCATCCTCGCCCCCGCCTTAAGCAGCCATTCCGTTATGTTAATCGCTTTTGTCTCCGATCAGCAGAAAGGGAATTTGCTGAGCAAGGCAGGGGGAGGGAGAGACAGCGGTGGTCTCTGAGGTCCTGAAATACCGATGTTAAACATTTTAGCTTTAATGGACGTAACTAATTGAGAATATACGTCAGTCAGCCATAACATCAGCACCACCGACATGTGAATTGAATAACATTATTTCATTACAATGGCACCTGTCCATTCCAGTATAATTGTAATATAATTGTAGTATAATCCAGTAAAATTGAAATATTCTTGCAGCATAATCCCAGTATAATCCCAGCATAATCCCAATATAATCCCAGTGTCTTTGCAACATACGCCAATCAGCCATAGTACTTAAAAACACTGACAGGTGAAGTGAAAAACAGATTATCTTGTGATATCATTATATTGGGACATATCAGGGGTTGGGATATATCTGGCAGCAAGTGAACAGTAGGTTCTTAAAGTCAATGTGCTGGAATCAGGAAACATAGGCGAGTGTAAGGATCTGAGCCTCTTTGACAAGACTTGTGATGGTTAGATGACTGAGTCAGAGCATCTCCAAAACGCAGGTCTTGTGGAGTGTTCCAGGTGTTTCAGTAGTTAATACCTACCATAAGTGATCCAATATCCAACTGGTGAATCAGGGACAGGGTCATGGGTACCCAGTGCCCACTGTGGGGAGTGAAGGCTAGTCCTGACTGTGTCCCAACAAAATTCAGTCTGATCCGTGTTGTATCCAGATCATATTCTTTTTTAACTTGACTTTATCTTGACAAAATTTTGTCTGAATCCAACTGTGCCTCAACAAAAAATTCCTTCCCAACCTAAATGTATCCCAACAAAATTCAGTCTGAACGCCACAGTATCCCAACAAAATTAGTTCCCAACCTGACTGTGTCGCAACAAAATTCAGATCTCTGTTTTATCCAGATCATATTCTTTTTGAACTTGTCTGAATAAAACTGTGTCCCAACAAAATTCTTTTCCAACTCGAATATATCCCAACAAAATTATTTCCCAACTTGCCTGGAGCTCAAAAAAATTCAGTCTGAACCCCACAGTATCCCAACAAAATTCAGTCTGAACCCCACAGTATCCCAACAAAATTCAGTCTGAACCCCACAGTATCCCAACAAAATTCAGTCTGATCCGTGTTGTACCCAAATTATATTCTTTTAGAACTTGACATTCAGACATCATTTTGTCTGAAACCCACTGAGACTCAACAAAATTCCTCCCCAACCTGAATGTATCTGAACAGAATTCTGTCTAAACCCATCTGTACCTCAACAGAAATTCTTTCACAGCCAGACTGTCGCAACAGAATTCTGACTGAACCCATCTGTTTCCTTACAAAATTATGTCTGAATCCACAAATCACATATTTCATGCCCTGCACCATATCTCAGGCTGTGCATTGTGTCCTTTATTTAACTTGCTTTTTTAAATCCTGCTTCTGTGTGTGGCAGCACCCACGTTTCTGCCGAGGTAGTCATTCCTACCACGCAAAATGCTTGTCCTCATCAAAATGAAAGGCAGCTGCTGGTTTCAGTATTTATTCATTTTTGTTTTCTCACTCTGTCTCTTGAGTGTTTGCCTGCTCATTTGTCTACCTCTGTCTACCTTTCTCCCCCCGTCTCTCTCTCTTTCTCTCTCCCTCTCTATCCTCTTCATCACTGGGTTTGGAGCAGCAGAAAGAGCACAAGTGGCTCCCGAGGTCCAGCGCTCCATTTTTCTTTCTCTGTGCTAATTTGATTAAGGACCACTTTTAGTTCATTTGCATGTGAGCTCCTACTAAATCAGGGAAACCTAATGAAGTTGTGTGAGCACACAACCGAGTTTCCTCCCACACACCCAAGAGGACTCACCTTACGTGGCCTAAGAGGCCCAGATTTCCATTACACTGGGTGAAATATTAAGACAAATGCATTTAATTGTGTGGTGGTAGGTGTGGAGTGTTATGTGGCAAAGAGATGTGGACTAGCCCACCATGTTCACATTAATGATAATAGGCCGGATAAAAAAATAAATAAGTAACATAAATAAAAAAAACATGGCCATATGTTGATATTTTTGTGTGGGTTTGAAAGAAGGTAGAAAAATCCATCATCAGGAATCAGAAGAATGAAGTTTTGCTAAGGTTTTAAAGCCACATTTAAAGAGATAATTCACACACAAGAAATCAAATATACACAATTTTCCGCTTGTTTAAGCGGCCAGGAAAAACAGGCTTGGAGTCTTTAAGCATTCGCGCTAACAAACACTAAATGTCAATAGTCACCCAAACAGCTCGAATTATTTTCATTAAAATACATCACAAAAAATTTCTTGGCACAGTATGACTTACTGATACAAAACTGAAAAAAAAAATCCCTTATTCACAGGACTGCACCATCTTAACAGAGACCTGGATCCACTTGAGTTAAGAGAAGTTTTGGTATTTTATTTTTCCTGGAATGTTTTGGGCTGTTTGAGTGACTATTGAGTTGTAGTGTGGCACCGTGGTGCAGTGGTTAGCACTGTCGCCTCACAGTGAGAAGGTCCTGGGTTCAGGCCACAGGGGCCTTTCTGTGCGGAGTTTGCAAGCTCTCCCCGCGTTGGTGTGTGTTTCCTCCGGGTTCTCCAGTTTCCTCCCACAGTCCAAAGGCTGCAGTAGGTTGATTGGATGCTCTAAATTGCCTGTAGGTGTGTATGAATGGTTGTGAATGAATGTGTTGACCTCCTGTCCTGGGTGAACCCCCTTAGGAATTGGCTCCAGCTTCCTGTGACCCGGAAACGGATAAAGTGGTTTTGAAAATGGATGAATGTATGGACGAGTTGTAGTGTTTATTAGCAACATTGGCCTCCAGTTCTGAACTCAGGAAGAGTAATCTGGACTCCAAAGATGTCTCAGCTGATCAATTCCATCTGATTTAAGTGGAAAATGTTGTACATTACAGTTTTCTTCAAGGCATTAAGGCATGCAATCAAGTTTTCAAGTTTTTTAAATTTCGCTCTGAACCTGCACAGCCTCTGGTTTGCTGGGATGCATGAAACATAAATGATTTAACATTGATATAAGGTCTTTAAAATTATTTGCCAGTTGGTTTATATGCACTCTGTACACTGTTAAGCTAATACACTTGCTAATTAGCTTTCTCTATATACTGTTACACTAGCACATTTGATCATTAGCCATCACGGCTGTTTTTTTAACCACGAGGACTCACCAGAGCCTGCGATCATTCTGTTTTGTAAAATCTGCTTAATATGCATTCAAATAGTCCATGAACACACTGGGATATTAGCAGAGACACTGTAAAGGAGGAGCAGGCCATTCACTGGGAATGGGTTAGACAAGTATATTTGGATGAGAAGGCTCCTATAAGGACTTTGCTACAAGGAAGTGGAGCTGTTAAAAGACTCATCAGCTGTTAACATGCTACAAAAGGAATCTCCATATAGAAGAAAGGTGGTGAGCTGTCGGCTATGATGGATGCAAATGTGATCTGAGAGGCGTGTGATGGACGTCTCACTAGCTCTGTGATTGACAGCAAAGACGGGTGGTCCGGGTGGTTTTGGACAGATGAGAAAGTGATTAAAGCTAACAGACACACACAGAGCCTGTTCTTACAGTAATATTCACTCTATTGCATAATGTGATTCGCAGACGTCATAAGGAATTGTATTAGGAACGGCAGAGTATTGCGCTGTGGGTATCCTACTGAAGGCCATAACACCACATTGACCCCAGTCTCATTTAGGTTGAACCTTCCTAGAACCCAGCAATGCTTTACAGTGACCAATTAACAGCCAACAAAACACACAAATCTTCTGTTCATGGCCTAGTCAAACTCTCCCACCATTGTATAAAGGTCCCAAATTGTGGCCCAGTCAAACGCTTCTTGGCCCAGTCAAATTCCATTGGCTTATTGAAAAGTTCTAACCCATGGCCCAGTTAAACTGTGCCACCATGATTTAAAGGTCTTTGGCCCAGTCAAGCCCTTCTGCTTTATTTAGGGGTCCTGACTCATGGCCCAGTCAGAGTCCTCTGGCTTATTTAGGGGTCCCCACTCATGGTCCAGTCAAACTCCTCTGCCTTATTTAAGGGTTCCCACTCATGGTCCAGTCAATCTCATCTGCCTTATTTAGGGGTCCTGACTCATGGCCCAGTCAGAGTCATCTGCCTTATTTAAGGGTTCCCACTCATGGTCCAGTCAAACTCCTCTGCCTTATTTAGGGGTCCCCACTCATGGTCCAGTCAAACTCATCTGCCTTATTTAAGGGTTCCCACTCATGGTCCAGTCAAACTCCTCTGCCTTATTTAAGAGTCCTAACTAATGGCCCAGTCAAACGTATCTGCCATGTTTAGGAGTCCTGTTTCATGGCCTAGTTAAACTCCTCTGCCTTGTGTAAGAGTACTGTCAGTCAAACTCCTCTGCTTTGTTAAAAGGTCCCGAGTCTTGGCCTAGTCAGACCCATCTGCCTTGTTAAAGAGCCCTGTCCCATGGCCCAGTTAAACCCCTCTGCTTTGTTTAAGGGTACCGAATCATAGCCCAGTCAAACTTCTTTGCCATGTTTTAGAGTCCTGACTCATGGTCCAGTTGACCTCTGCTACTCTGGTGAAGAGTCATTTCTATGTTAAGGATGGAAAAAAGCTTCCAGAACAATGTGGAGTGAACATAGTTCAAAACACAAAAACAAATTAACATCATAAAACAAGAACAGTGTAGCTTGGCAGCTAAATTGTGTGTTCCCACATGAGACAAACACACACATATGGTGTCTATAAAGTGTGCAAAGAGCCTTTATCTACAAGTAGTGCTGTAATAGGATTTTGGCCCACACAGTCTGGCTTATGAAAAATTGAAATTCCCACTGATTCATGCCTTTATTATTTAATGCGTACAAAAGAATAAAGATGTTGGCTGCGTGGCATCTTAACCTCGGTGAGGTGTTTCCAGTCTGGTAGGCTGATGGTATGTCTGGATGATGGTGATGATGATGATTGGATCTTTGTAATCATATTGTGAAAGATGTGCTGTTTTTTTGTGGATATTTTATTCATCTATCTGTGCTTCGAAGGAGGCTGAGGCTGTTGTTTTGATGATGACCACCATTATGGTGAAAATTATAATCTTTTTTTTCCCAACACAATGTCCCCTTTCTCCCCTCAGCTGTGATTGCTCTTTTATTCCCCTTTGAGAGTCGTGTCCTAGGAGTTTGTAATGATGCCGACTCGTGTCCGCCCAACACCGCCCTTCTTACCAGTGCCCTTGTGCTTTGTGGGCATGATCTGCATCTGTATTTATTGGGGTGAAAGGACGTTTTCAGCTTAGAAATGACTTTCTTTTCTGATACTGATACCGAAAGCGTATCGGCCGATACCAACCAGATGCTGCTTCTAATGAGCTGTTTTTAACTGAAGAACTTGGCATTTCACGCTTAAACTCCTCACTCTACTACACCACCAGCCGAAATACACCACTAACAACGGGACTTCACACCGGGAGTGTGTGCTCTTTCAGTCTGCATGAGGTTCTTCTGCTGATACAGGCCCGATACTGATGTCTTTGATTATTACGTTGAGGTGAATTTTGTGATAATATATGTAATAAATCCTTTTTCTCAAATTTAGCATTTTCAATAATTCATTATTTAACACAATAACGATCAAAAATCATTTTAAAGACATAAACCCCGCCCCTTTCCTGTCCATTTTGTTTCTGGATCGGATTCTTAGTTTTGTTCATCGACAGTAGTTTCTATGAGAAATGGTTTGTTATTGTTCTCCGGTGTCGATCAGAGGAGGATGGGTTCCCCCTTCTGAGCCTTGGTTCCTCTCGACGTTTCTTCCTACAGCTTAGGGAGTTTTTCCTGCCTCCGTCGCCTTTGGCTCTTTGGGGGCTCGGACCCGGTTTCTGTACAGCTGCTTTGTGACATTGTCAGTTGTAAAAAGCGCTATAGAAATAAACTTGACTTGACTAAATGAGAGGAGGGGTTTATTTTTTTTCTGGGGGTCCTGCTTACAGGTTTGGGGGGTGGTGGTGGTGGTGGGGGGGGTTTCAGTCATGGGGGAGGCAACCTTTGTAAAGTGTAATAAGAACACTTCCACAAGCCTCAGCAGACTTTTCTTTCTTTCTTTATTTTTGAGCACTCAAATTTGGAGGGGATAGGGGGCCTGGGACCCCCATGACCACCCCTGCAGCTACGAACCTAATAGGGTGAATGTTGTGTGTTTATGTAAAAGTGCATGTACGTGTGTGTGCATATGCATATGTGCTCATTGGGTAGGGAGATTGGTGTGTGTGTGTGTGTGTGATTGTTTTCTCTTTGGGCAATAGATTAAACACAGGGTGTGTGAGATTAATCAGAGCAGTAGTGTGTGTGTGTGTGTTGTGTTCCTGTTGGTCTGATGCTGCGGTGTGTAAACAGTGGCAGCTGTTCACTATCAGAATGGAGAGAAAAGAGCGAAAAGCAGCTGGAATGAAAGACAAAGCGAATCCTGGCAGATAAGAGCAGAATGATGAGTGGAAATCCTCTCCAGCCTTTTAGAGCTGCAGCTGCTGAAGCCGGTGCTGACTGATGTGTCTGCTGCACTGGAAACACTGATACTACCGTCACACAGTCATGTTGTAGCCGTTACGGCCCATTTTGTTGAGTTCCTCTGTTCCCTCACTGTTTTCCTCCACCCGCTGCTCCCACCAACAGTTTTTTTCTCCCCATGTTGGGTTTCATTTGTCCGTTCCCCCACCCCGACAATTATTTACTTTACTTTCGTTCATCCATTCCCCCCCACAGTCTAGTTTTATCATTCACCCCTGACATTTTAATTTTCATTCACGGCTAAAATTCTCTTCCGTTCACCCATAAAGAATTTCATTCATGGGGGGGGGGGGGGGGGGGGGGGGGGGGGGGGGGGGGGGGGGGGGGGGGGGGGGGGGGGGGGGGGGGGGGGG
>JBBPDA010109049.1:0-10624 GCA_037974385.1 Arnoldichthys spilopterus | reverse complement strand
ATCCGTAGGGAGTTCACCACACTTAGCAGGGCTGTTTCAGTGGAGTGGTCCCTCTTAAAGCCTGACTGGTTCTGGTCTAGAAGGTTGTTCTGCAAAAGAAAAGTGGAGAGTTGGTTATAAGCAGCACATTCCAGGATTTTGGACATTAATGGAAGGAGAGATGTCTGGGATGCGTCCAAGTTGTGCTTCTTCAAAAGTGGTGATATCCTGGCCTTCTTGAATGTTGCTGGGAATGTTCCAGATGCCAGTGACGAGTTCACAAGCTGGGTCAGTGATGGGATGATTGTAGGTGAGATCGCCTGGAGAAGGAGGGAAGGACAAACCCCATTGCA
Organism: Arnoldichthys spilopterus; assembly: GCA_037974385.1. Taxonomy (NCBI): domain Eukaryota; kingdom Metazoa; phylum Chordata; class Actinopteri; order Characiformes; family Lepidarchidae; genus Arnoldichthys; species Arnoldichthys spilopterus. Next base: position 10,292 of record JBBPDA010109049.1, on the reverse strand, counting down.
ACCCCATTGCAATAAAAGTTGGGATATTTTCCAAAATGCAATAAAAACTGAAATTTGATATGTTAATTCCTGTGAACCTTTAATTAACTGACAAAAGTACAAATAAAAAGATACATATTTAATGGTTTAACTGAACAATGTAATTGTGTTTTGTAAATGTACACAAATTAAAATTTTGATGGGTACAACTCACTCAGCCCAAGTTGTGACAACTTTATAGTAAAAATAAATAGGATTAAGTGCACAAATTAATCAAGTAACATCAATTTGGAAGAATCCACATTAAGCAGGTTAATTAGTAGCAGGTAATGTCTTGATTGGGAATAAAAGTAGCATCCATCAAAGGCTCAGTCTTGGCAAATAAGGATGGGTGGTGACTCAGCCCTGTGTACCAAATTTAATAAGAAAATTGTTTGTCAGTTTAAAAGGAACATCTATCAATACAATACTGAAGAGAACTTAGGTCTGAGAGAGACTTATGTTGCCATCAAGGCAAGGTCTCTTCCCAGGATGCCCATGCCAATTTCAGCAGGACAATGCCAGATTACATTTTGCTTGGGCTACAACATTGTTAAATCTCTAAATGAAACAAGATTAATTTAAAACGTTCTAATTTAAATGAGAAGCATGATGTTTGTACAAAAGAACACCATTTGTGAAACATGGTGGTGGTAGTATCAGGGTTGTGTCCTGTGTCAGGATGACCTTCCCTAATATTTCGAGTTATACCAGCAAATTCTAAAGGAAAATAACAGAACATCTCAAGAGAACAAAACCCTAAGTCATTTTCACAAAAATAGTTATAGAATAATAAAGTAAAAGTTTTGAAATGGCCAAGTCAAAGACCTTAACCCAGTAGAAATGTTGTTATAGGATCTGAAGCAAGCAGTTCATGTGAGGAACTGGCATCCCAGAGCTGAAGCTGTTACAAGGAATGGGCGAAAATTCCTCAAAGCTAATTTGCACAACTTATCAAGAATTACCAGAAATGTTTAGTTGCTGTTATCACTGCACAAGGGGGTTACACCAGATGCCGAAAGCAAAGGTTCACATACTTTAACTGAGTTTTTGTTCTCTATGTTAAGGAAATGTGTAAAAATATGATAATGTTTCATTTTTCATCAATAGATCATATTTATTAAAAAAATATTAAAAATTTTAAAGCATTTAATAATTTCAAGCACCATGATACTCACTGTACTAGAACGCCTACTACACAAGGGTATTTTTACATGATCTAATGTTACCTAGCTAACTCAAGACCAAAGTGCAGATTGTGTAATATATATGTTCTTTATCTATTTTCCTGTTACAGTTAACTAGTTAACAGAGCAACTATGCTTTGTGTAATACTCTCAGATTAAGAAAAAAAGAGAGCTTTTTTGCACAACCTTATTTAAAAAGATTTTAAAATTAACATTTAATGAACAGCAAGCCTCCACTCCCTTTTTGCCCGCTCAGGTTTTCACAGGCTTCTTGGATTCCTGTTCTTTGTAACACTTCACTGAAATCACTCCATGTTCTCTTATCAACATCCTGGGTCACCAGCAAAGGCCAGAGGTGAGTTTACTCTCCTATTCTAAGCTTGAGCCACTCACCACTGTTAATATTCCACTGCTTTAAAGATCATTTTAGGACCATGTGATTATGCAAGGATTTGGAGAGTAAGAGACAGAGACCTACAATAATTGTTTAAATGATTTTGGGTATGTGTGCTGATGTACGCATGCTCTGAAGCTGATGGGAATGGAGGATGAAAGTGGAGGATACTGGCTGTGGACGCCAGATGGATGGCTGAAGAAGTATAATTAATGCATAGATAGGAGAACAGTGTAATGGAAAGTAGGATAAAGGGGCTGAAAGAAGGTAAAAAAGGTTCACCACTGGGCACAATGAGGAAGTGACAGGAGGGGCCAGGAAACAGAGTATACATCCTCAGACAGGAAAGCACCCTTCTCTAGGAGGCATCCTGGAATCAAGTGCTTCATTGGACCCTTGCTGTATATCTCTTTCAAAAGACACCCTCCAACACCCACAGAAAAACACATATATAGGACTGTGCACATATTACTCTTTCCGGTTGTAAATTGGGTCCTCATTAAAATCTGCCACACTGAAGGATGAGCAACCAGATAAAGGCAGTGGTGAAATAACAATCTAAAATTTACAACCCCATAACAAGCTCCACAGGATCTCAGCTAACCATGACTTTCTGCAATAAATCATTCCAAAGGAGAGCTCTTTCTTGCAGCCAATAGTAATTACACCTGCAAAAATAATGATAAAGGTCTCTTGATAGATGAAAATGTGAACCAAGAGCTGCACAAGGGACAGAATGTAATTCACTATTTATGTCTATTAGTTAGAGCTACCTATAAATCTTAAATGCCTTAGGTAAAGCTACAGAAGCAGATGTAAGACTGTTCAGTTACTTTTCAGTATGTGTTCTGGTCCCACAAACAATTTAATCAGTAGTCTTGAATTTTATTGGACAAAATGGCATCATATGAATACCTTTTAAAATCCGATATTGAGATCAGGTATGTGGATAATTTTGTTGCAACAAAAATTGTTTGAGTTATCATTATGCTGTATTTATCATGGCCAAGGAAAGAAGAAAGCAGTCTATTTTGAATTATTCTGCATCATACAAAATACAACAACACAGAGAATTTATTTTTAAACATTATCAGAATTTCAAATATAGTTCCCCTGGGTGGGAATGCAGTGGTGTCACTCTAAAGATAAATAGAAGACTTCCTGAGTGGAATCATACACTGTTTATAGAATATACTCAAACATACAGTCTTATAGGTAGTTATTCCTCTTGGATGCTGGAAGTCACTTATGAAGGTACTCCAGGCCAGGGTTAGGAGCCACTGAGCTAGTTTGAGTTAAACTGTGTGCCATCTTGGTAATTGATGAGAGAAGCCAGTTTTGGGGAACATGTGTGGGAGGAATTGTAAAGACATTATATCTTTGAATGATATGTGATTAGAGAACAGAGGATGTTAAATAAATTTGGGCCATTTATATGGGTCACATTTACTTCTGAACAGGATTTCTTTACTGTAAGAAATTATTTCACGCCCTTTAAGCTGGTATTTAGCATAAGGCATACATTTCAGGATGTCAGGTAGAACAAATATCCATTTGTAACAGAGGAAATGCTGTCATTTTAAAATCGTGCAAACCTTAATTAAGCACAGGGACAACATCTGCAATGGAAGTGTATTTGGGATGTGATGATGATATTCCATTATTACGTTCTGCTGTGACAGTCCATGTTCCCTTGTGCTGAAAAACACACATCTGCATCAGAGCGGCTGCACTTGGCCTGGACCATCAGAAGACAAGCCTGAAAAACACTTTGCACTCTCTTTGATGTCTAGGTCATGCACAGCAAAGGATTCCAGAAAAAAGGAAGAGAGAGACTTCCTACTAAGCTAAACTCAAAGGAAAACAAGTTACAAGTATCATATCCTAAGATTTTAATTATTGTTCAGAGTGAAAAAAATACCACAGGCTGGTAAAGAGGCAAATTTCGCTTTACCAGATACTTGTAATGAACCTTGCAGTATGTTTTAAAAATAATATCTACTGACCATTGATACTACAAAGTCTACATATCGATGGGTGGATAAAAGTCACCAAATGGAAGAGTACGTCAAGTTGGCAGTAAAGAAACTGCATTGTTTTAGAAGCTAGGCTGCAGATTGAGAAGGGATAATCCTAGGTAGCATTGTCCTGTAAAATGAAGGGAAATTGACTATTTGTCATTATGAACACACTCTAGCACCACAATGAAATGTGACCTCTGCATTTAACCCATCACACTTGCACACATGGAGCAGTTGGCGGCTATCAACAGCACTCAGGGGGCAGTGTAGCGGGATAGTACCTTGCTCAAGAGTACCTCAGTAGTGCCTGGGTTGGGACTTGAATCTGCGACCTTTAGTTTATAAGGGCAATGTCCTAACCACCACTGCCCACCAGTATCCATAGTTTACACTATACAGATCCATAGCTAAATAAATAGTGTATTGTGCATTGGGCAGTGGTGGTTTAATGGTTAGGGTTCTGAAGATCTAAAAACAGCCGGTTTAAATCCCAAACCAATACAAGAACCCCTGAGGTACCCCTGAGCCTGACCACTGCTCGTACACATCTGGGTTAAATGCAGAGGTCACATTTCCTTGTGGTGCACTATGTGCTGTGCTGTAGTGTGTTCACAATGACAAATAATCACTCAGTTGGTTTCATTCATCAGCATTTCTCTTGAACTTTCTTTGGGTCACCAATGCAGTTAATTATCATTTACACAAGAAAAGTGAAGGATGCTCCAGTAGTGTCCTCAAAAGGCTACATTTCTTGTCTGTAGTTGAAGCATTGTTCTAAGAGGAACAGCCTTTGCAGCCTTTACAGCCTGGCATAGCGGTCTACAAATGCAGCTCATCTGGACTGCAACCTAGCTTTTGGAATGTAGAATACTTGCCAAAAGTTTGCAGACACCTGTTCATCATGCATTTCTTCTGAAATCAAGGGAATTAATTGAGATGGTCATCTTTTGATGCAGTAACATCCTTTACTCTTGAGGGAAGGTTTTCGTAATGCTGGAACATTGCTGTGACAATTTGATTACATTCAGCCACAAGAGAATTAGTGAGGTCAGCTAGTGATGGATGATTGGTATTGGATCACAAACTCTACCCAAACTCATCCTAAAAGTACTGGATTGAGCTCCATCACTTCAGAGACACAGCGCAGACCTGGGGGGCTCCCCTCGCACTGACACGTTTACATTGGATAAAGTGCCCTATGACTAAAGTGTTTGCTCTAGAGCATTCCATTTGAGATTCAGCCAGTGTAGTTAGCAGGACCATTATCCTAGCATTGGCTGCCCCCTGGTGTAGCCTGCAGGTGATAACTGCTGGGCATCGACAAAATCCACCACATATGTTAGAGTAAATTGATCTAATATTTCTGACTTCTTTTTGTAAAAGTGAAATACTGTTTTTTAAAACAGAACAATATATTTTTGGTTTAAATTATTAGTATAAATTCACTAACCACGAACGAGATCTCAACGGAACCAAGGTGCAAGTCTTCGTTTTCCAACGGAAGTGTTGTCGTGGAACGCAACGCAGTGTTGCTAGGATGTCACATCAAATAGTTGACATTGTTTGGTTATTGCTAGCATTTGGGTTTCTAACGGCGCTTTGCGTTCATAAATTGCCTCTAAAATTTCCAGGTGACGTCGAGCAAGTTTTCCAAGATCTTATTCGATACGGCAAAACAAAGGAACAACTCAAGCGCCCCGGTGTCTTTCGCGTTTTTGATGTTCCTAAAAGGTGCTTACATGCAGCTTTGCTAATAAATTGTTGTCCAGACTAACTGCATCTCATCTCTACACTTTCCATTCAAGCTGTCCAGTCAAGTGGTAACCAGTAGGTGACTTAGCATCCGCGAACTTGTGAGTCGTGTTGATCGTACTGCTACTGAAGAATAGACACCTTTATATGTGTTGTAGCGAAGTGATCATTTACCAATGTTACGCTTGTTCTCTGTAACCTGCCCACGAGGGGTGTTGCGCCATGAGCAACATCTGCCAGCCTTGTAAGACAAAAATAGACAGGGCCTTTTTATTACTCCTGCTCTTTCCCCCTCATTTTCAACATATTTTCCTCTGCATCTGTAGATGGTTCTGGCATTTCTATGCCGTGTCTGTCCTTTGGAATGGACTTCTTCTCGTCCTCTCCCTTCGTACTGTAATATTCAATGAGGTACTCCCTGAATTCTTGACAAATACACTTTCTTTACTCACTGGATGTCCAAAAGCTGCTTGGTCAGGTATGTTTTTATGGATATACTAGCGCGGTTGCTGCTCATAATATCTTTCATAGTCATACCTGATACACAGATATTATCACCTTCTCTGTGTTTGTTTTTCTTTTAGATCTTCAGCTGACTGTCTTGGTCTTGCAAGCACTTTTGTGGCTTCATTCCCTTAGACGCCTGCTGGAGTGCCTACTTGTCAGCATTTTCTCAGATGGCGTGATCCATGTTGTTCAGTATGCATTCGGTTTGAGTTATTACATCTTTCTAGGGTTGACTGTCCTGTGTCCGGGGATCCCACAACCTGAAGATGGTGAGCAGGATATAACCCTTGAGTAAATGTATATAATGATATAATAAATATGAGTAACATAAACTTAAGTTAGAAGGTTTTCTGTAAATATCAGCTGTAACCTTTTTTCTATGCATTTTTTCTAATGCAGCAAAGCCAAACAATGGGTTATGTTATGGGGTATGCTACTAGTTACCTTTAACAAACTAAATGTTATCAAAGAACTAAAAGAGGGAGATGTGGAATATTTATCCCAAAAGGCTGCTGCTGCTTATTCCAGGACAGAAAACATTAATGCCTGCTGTCTTTGGGTCCAGCAGGTGTCACCAGTATACAGTGAAATAGCATAAGGAACTCTTTTCTTATGCAATTTGAAAGAAATCTTCTTTCTTTATGTAGAATATAGTTCTGCAACTGGTGTATAAGTATAGGTGCTTCCATAGATGTGGGCTTGCAATGGATGTAACCAGTTGTAATTACTTGTCACATTAAAAAATCTTCTGGAAAACACTAGGCTGGTTATTGGAATAACAGTGTTCATCTTGTATGTCTGTCAGGAGCCCGAGCTAACTGTTTGCTGTCTCAGCTCACATGGTATCACGCAGCAGGAATCCTGCTGTTCATCTGGGCATCTCTGCTACAGCACCGCTCACTATCACTGCTTGCCAGTCTGCGTACTAGCAGCTCAGGTAAGTAATAGTAAAAAAAAATGTTCAATTAGCAGTAAACTGTTTACTGTGCAAATATTGCTTGGTAAGTTTAAAACTGATGCTATAAGAATTCCACCCAAATGCCCAAATCTTTTTTTTTTGTTAAATACATTAAAACTTCTCCTGACCTGCTTTCAGATCTTTATTAAATGTGGTTTAGAACACAGTCCTCTAATTTATGATCAGCTCTGGTAAAGTCTGGAGTGGCTGTCTGTAGTTTTGTTAGTAATGACGTTTTATAGATCACTGTAAGTCATACTGTGACCTAAAACACATGGTCTAGCCTGTACAACCTTAATGAGGATCTGGAAGTGATGGAGAACTTTTGGTGATGTTTTTTTTACAAAACAGTTTTGGGGTATTTGAGTGACTGATGAGTTCTACTGTTTGTTAGAAATATTAGCCAATCAGCTACAGTTTTAATCTAAAGAAGCAAAGGCTGGACTCTAAAATCCATATGCTAGAGTTTTGGCTGATCAGTGACATCTGTGTAAGTTGTAAATAAATTGTATAAATTAGATTTTTTTATGAAACTAGGAAAAAAGAGATTCATTGGGAAGTAGGATGGGACCAGGGTCATAAGCTCTATAGAAACTACAGTTGGTTTGGTAGCATTGGTAGCAATCTCTCCAGTATGAAGTGCCAGTGCCAAAATTTTGCATGGCAGTGAAGACTTTAAGAAGCCATTGTGTTTTGGCATTCTTGGTGATCTCTTTATTTTTGTGTGTGCAGGAAGGGTGGAGACTTTTGCCCATAGGATCCCACATGGGGGCTGGTTTGAACTAGTGTCTTGTCCTCACTACCTGGCCGAACTGTTGATCTATGCTGCCCTGGCCTTGTGCTGTGGTTGCTGCTCTCTCACTTTGTGGCTAGTGGTGCTCTATGTTCTCTGCAGTCAAGCTCTGGCTGCCCAGCTAAACCACGAGTATTACAGAATCACATTTAAAGCATATCCATGTCAGCGCAAAGCCTTCATTCCTTTTCTGCTCTGATATAGGATTGGATTTTTATAAACAAGTGGACATTTTTTATTACATGTTTAAAACAATAAAATTATGTTGTTCTTTAATTTGTTATTGGCAACAACCAATAACAGTATATAAAGATGGATGATGTGGCTCCATGGTATATTGTGTAAAAATAAAGCCAAAATTACTTCACCATCTTGCCACATTTGCAGCCATACTTGGGCAGTAGGGATGAGAGTGTATGTTATGGATCACATACTCATTACCCTCTTCTTCCCCTCTCCCTTTAGAATATATTAACTGAACAATGAATGGTTATGAGAAATAATAAACGTCATAGGACTAACTCGCTTGACCTTGGCCTGAGCCACTCCACGTCATTAACTAAAAAGATGAGCTGCAGATGCTGCAGATGGGTCCTTCTAGCAAAGACTGTTAATTGCTTTATTCTAAGGTGTAACTATGCCAGTATAGTAGAATAACATTTGAAAAATTTATTTCTAGAGTTAATATATCAGCTTAGGGAAAACTAAGAGTCATTTGAAACACATAGGAACGCACAGAGTTACAAGTTGTACCACAGCCAGCCATTGCAAGCGCTAGACCTGAAGTTGCTTCAGTTTGTGGAGCATACAGTGTCCACCTTTTATGCATTTTTACAACTCATGGTGAAAAGATTGCAGGTTTAATCTCATATTCAGCAGTTTAATGTGGTCTCCTCACAGATACCATATATACAGTGGTGTGAAAAACTATGTGCCCCTTCCTGATTTCTTATTCTTATGCATGTTTGTCACACTTAAATGTTTCTATTAGACAAAGATTATTGAACACAAAATGCAGTTTTTAAATGAAGGTTTACATTCGTTTATTTAAAATGAACTATAAAGTAAACACCGGGAGTTTACTTTATAGTTCATTTTAAATAAACGCACGAACACTAACAAAAAAAACACTGACTAGAAAAACAAAACAAGGAGGTACTGAAGACACGAACTAGACTACTTACAAACAATCAAGACACTGGAGCGGGTATATATCGAAACGAGGCACACGTTCAAGACATAAAACGACGCAGAAAGACAATAACCCACACCGAGTGAACCAAACACAAGGGTATATATAATAAACATAGATAGACAACACCTGGGGAGGAGGAGAACTGGGAAACGCGAGACAGCTGATGGGGGCATGGCTAAGACGAACACGCGAACAACAAAAACACAGACACATGGAAAACACAGAGGCTTGTACGTCACAGGAGACAAGAACATTAAGATCTCTGGAGCCTTGGGATTGTCCATGCTTTTCTATAATTTTGGTTCTTTCTTTTCTCCATGCTCAGTGGGGTACACACAGACAACCAAAAGCAAACATTGTAACTGTTAATTGCTACAGGTTGAATTACAAATTAAAGTACTATTATATGCTTGAAATATATTTATTTTGTACAATTCTGATAAGGTGCCAGTAAATTTGACATTTTGTGTGGAATTTGTTTTGGGGTTTTTTTCCTCTGCTTTTTGTGTTCTTTCAGTGCCAACAATACTAAACCATTTGTAATTACAACAATTTTCTGGGAGAAGTGGTGCATTTTCTGGGGTGCCAATATTTTTGGCCATGATAGTATATAGATTTAGTAGCAAATAAGATTGCTATTAGTGTTTAGCACCTCACTGTAACACTGGCTTTGACTAAGACAGCAGCTACAGTGGTTTATATGTATGACTGTAGAACATACACAAGCTAACTTTTATCCATAATGTATTTTGCTCATAAAGTCCCCTTTAAATGAATTAGCCATGGATTCTTCATTTAAAATGATGTTAACATTAGACAAGTGCTGATATCTGAATTGCACAATTAGCAAGTATATATTTACATTTAATTTTATCTGTAACCAATGGGATTTTAGCCAATAGAACAGCATATGTGATGCCTGCTGGACCAGTTCTACAAGAGGCATCACCTATACACTGGTACTGTGGCCAGGTAGAGCAGTTGCTTGAGGTGAGTGGTGGGAATTACAGTGGTAATCGTTAATCAGGTTGCTGGGCGATGGCTGAAACAGCAAAATGGAGGAACAGGAAAGGCAGGCCAAAATTGCAGAATTACAACTACACAACCAGGTTTTTGTCTCTCTGAAACAGCACAGGATATTTCTTTCAACCAATTCTTTTTGTATTTTAATGTTGCAGACATTAATTTTTCTATCAGATGTTCTGGACAAAAAAGGGATTCTAGTTAATAGATTAAAATAATAAAATACTGCCTGACTGGATTTTGGGAGGCAGGGGAAGTGTGTACCAATGGTGTGTGAAAATTGCTATTTAAAAATTAAAGTTCATTTTTACATTAAAGGAAATCTGTGTGTGGGAAACTTTATTTGACTATTTAAAATCAGTTGTGAAATTGTTGTGTGTGTGTGTGTGTGTGTGTGTGTGTGTGTGTGTGTGTGTGTGTGTGTGTGTGTGTGTGTGTGTGTGT
>JBBPDA010109048.1:0-10625 GCA_037974385.1 Arnoldichthys spilopterus | reverse complement strand
ACACACACACACACACACACACACACACACACACACACACATATATATATATATATATATATATATATATATACATATATATACACACACACATACTATTTATTTATTTATTTATTTTATTTTATTTTATTTTGACCTTTTTTCAATATGTTTCAGTTTAATTATATTTAAAGTTTGTAAAAATCCTGTTTAAAGGCTGTTAAACTGTACTTCAGTAAATGCATGATATTTGCCAATGAGTTATAGTGTTAAAAATTGTGATCTCAATATTGACCAGAATAATTGTGATCATGATTATTGTCGTAATGAAGCAGTCATACCTTCCATTACTGTTTTTGATTTTTCTTTTGTTTCTGAAAATGCCAACTGCTATTCACACTGTGACAAAAACACCAAAAAATGTAATTGTGTTTCATTAACAGTTGCCTATTAACCCTAAACCAGTCTACCTTTAAACTTAACCCACAGTAACCACAATCTGCATTTCCAAAAAACTTTTATTTAACAGATTAAAGATCAGAGAACAGATTTTGAATGTTTTCACTGGTCAATTAAAATTATTTTGTAAATATGAACACATTTAGAATTTGACACCTTTAACACACCAGAAAAAAAACAAACAGAGACATGTCTATTACTGTGGTACATCATTTCCCCCTTTAATTACACTGTATGATTGTTTGGGAACTGAGGAGATTAACTGATGCAGTTCTGCAAGTGGATATTTTGTCCATTCTTGCTTGATATTCTACACAACTTCAGCTGCTCAACAGATTCTCCTCTTTATCCATTTTCAAAGAAGACAGATCTGTACTGATGGCAGGGAGTCAAGCACACACACACTCTGCCTATAAAACCTTGCGGTTTTAGCATGTGCAGAATTAGGCCTGGTTTTGTTTTGCTCAAATAACCATGAAATTCCTGGGAAAAGATGCATACATGTCAGTGGGACTTTCACACCCATGCAGTGGGCACTGATGCCCCCCCCCCTACCATGACAGATGTTTCACATTTCTTGCTATTTTTAAGTAAATTTTTCCATCTGATCACAGCACATGTATCCATTGCTTTTTTGTCCATTTGGATGAGCTCAGGTCCAGAGAACTAAACAGTGTTTCTATTTACAATTGAAGTTTCAGGTTGCTTTTCTTGATGCAGCGGCCTTCTGTGTAAAGTCCTCCTGAGCGCATGCAGCTATATTTATCACAGCAGCATGATGGTTTCTCATGTAGTGCCTTCTAAGGGCTTGAAGATTTCCAGCCTTGTCCTACAGGGACTGAGATTTCCCTGGATTCCCTGAATCTTTTCACAGTATTAGATGGTTTATTGATCCGAAGGGAAATTTAGGTAGGTATTATGTACGTAAAGAAGTAAGAAAGATCTCAGTTATTTGTAATCTTGTTTTTTCTCATGACGTTTGGCACAAAGTGATGAGCCACAGCTCATCTTTGCTTGCAGAAACTGAGCCTTTGGTGGATGCTCTTTTTATACTTAGTCATGATCCCTTTACCTGCTACTAGCTTACCTGCTTTTTGAAGAAAGTTTCAAAATGGTGCAACTTTTTTTTGAGTGTGTTGCAGGCATCAAATTATATGTTTCTATATATTTAAAATACATTTAAGTTGATAAATGAAAATAATGTGAAATTGAACCTTTGCAGTTTAAAAGAGTTAACAAATGATGCATTTTTGTTTCATTGCATTTTAAGAAAAACACCACGTTTTCTGGAAGTGGGGTTTGTGTGTACAGTTACTGAAAACAAATTATGTTTATCCTTTTAGTTTAAAGAATTAATCATGGAGCTTTTCAAGACTGTTGAGACTGGTTGGTGGAGATCTTGTAAGTTATTTCTGTTTTTCTCTGATTTTCAAAGGAATTTGGACATTTTTTGATGTAGAAAATGTAGAAACACACACCCACAGAGCTGACGTGACTTACATGTCCAGCTTCTGGTTATTTCAGGAGATGATTTATACAGCAGTTCCTTCAGGCGCATATAGCCAGTAGGATAGATGACGAGGGAGAGAGAGAGAGAGAGAGAGAGAGAGGGGCTATGGTCTGTGTTCCACATTACATACATGATTTAATTAAATCCATATTTCAAATGCCAATATCATTAACTAATAAAAACAACCGGTGGAGAATGGGCTCTCTCTATATTAGGGTTAGCTAATACAGTCTAGGCAAAGCTGTATGATAATCGTCTGGTTTGACTACAGTCCCGTGATGTATGGTAACCCACATTTAAACAACAGCATGCATTAGTCTCAGTGATTCCTCATCTTGCTCACAGACATTCTCCAGTGGGCACCATACATAGCGCTCAAAATGAATAGAATAGCATCACTGTTGGTCAGATATGCTCCAAATTCATGCCACATGTTTTCTGTGGAGCATAAAGTAACCGTGTTGCCATGTACATGTTCTTATGTTCTGTTTATTTATTTATTTATTTATTTATTTATTTATTTTTCTATGATGTAGTCTAGAGAGCAGGTGTTGTTGGTTAATTGTAAGGTTGCAGCAGTGTGCGGTTTCATGGTATACAGTGGTAGAAACATTGGTTATCATACTGTGTATATTTGCCTATTACCGGTATTGGGAAAAAAAAACCTCTCATCCGTGCGTGCACATTTCCTTTTCTCCTTAAGTCGACAACAGGGGTTTGACGTGTTTGTGTGTGTTTGTGTGTGAGTTAAGGTTGCAATCTGACTGTGATGCTTTGCTAACTGTTTAGAGCTCTTGTGACAGCGTTACTCACCATTTTCAGAATTTATACAAACAAATAGCCAGATTAATTCATAATGAAAATTATCAGTAGCTGCAGTTGGAAGCAAAATAGTTCAAATAATTACAACAGAAAAATTCTGCTTTACATTAATGCATGAAAATAATCTAATGATATATACTGGTATCACTGGGACAGGGTAATGTTAGGTGTAATATTAGTACATTTACTCAAATAATGGATTTAAACACTTCCGACCAGCCATAACATTATGACCACTGACAGGCAGATTGACTAACATAGACTATCTAGTCATTTCATTGCAGAAGCACCTATAATTGCACTTGAATTGAATGTGCCGTAAGCAGGAAAAGCAGGCGAGCGTAAGGATCTGAGCCACTTTTTTTTGTCTTGGGGAGTGTTCCATGTATGCAGTAGTTAGAACCTACCCAGTGATTCAAGGAAAGACAACTGGTGAGCTGGTAACACGGCCATGGGCACCTAAAGCTCACTGATGCATGTGGTGAGTGATGCTTGGAGTGAAGGCTTGTCCGTCTGAACCGATCCCACAGAAGAGCTACTGTGGTTTAAAAATGTTATAAAATGACTGAACTGTGTCCATTTATCAGACACCGTAGCTTTGTCTTAGCAATTAGACTTTGACTTAAACAAATTCAAAGTAAATATTGTCATTTATAATTTACTTCCGCACTGAAAATGCATTTTGTCTTGGTCCAAAAACCACAATACATTTCGAACCATACTCCAAGCCTAAAGTACTCCCTTCTGTGCTTCTGTGCTTTTTTTCTGACAAATTCACACAGAGTTTGTGTCAGGGCTTTACATTATGACTACTCTCCCTCTCTCTCTCCCTCTCTCTTCTCTCTCCCTCTCTCTCTCTCTCTTCTCTCTCTCTCTCTCTCCCTCTCTCTTCTCTCTCTCTCTCTCTCCCTCTCTCCATCTCTCCCGCTCCCTCTCTGTCGTCAGAAGGACCTATTCTAATCTATTGTTGCCTGCAGCAACATCACAAATGTCAGGCTCTGCCAAGGAAATGGAATTTAATAGACATTGGCATGGAATTTCGTGGTAGTCGTCCGAAACGTAGCCACTATAATCACACTTGACATCGCGAGGAGACAAAGTTGGCTCCTGAGAAACGTGCATATCAACTTTGGATGACTCTGCTGTCATAACATCATCTGCTTGTGTGCTCTCTAGGTAGCAGACCTGATTCAGGACTTTAACCCCTACCACCTGCTTATGGTACTAATGATGGGCGATACAGTATAATCCAGTACACATGGCTTTTAAAAGACTTAGAATCATTTATATAATCATTGTTGATTTATTTAAAAATAACTTCTGCAGCGTCGACTGAATGATTATAAAGAAAATGGGCATTTTTAGATGTTTTAGAGCTGTTTTTGAGAACAGTGCTGATATTAAAGCAATTATTTTTTACATTACATTCTTGTCAAGGTTCTTTTCTGATCACTGCACTGTGCACCCACTACAGCTCAGTAAGGGGTTTGTAAATGAGATGATGAGTTGGATCAGGCGTGTTGGGAGCAAGGAACGCACTTGAATGTGCGAGGCAGTGTGGCTCCAGGACAAGGACTGAGAAAGCTTGCTCACATTTAAAAATGGCTTCATTTTTACACCTCCTTATGTACATTTTTGGCCATGATCAGAAGTTTTGTGACTCAGTTTTATGTTTAGTTTGAATGTGCCTTCTGCCCCTTGCTCACTTCTCTAATCCCCTCTTTCTCCCCTGTTGCTCCCTAACTGAATGAAGTTGCTTAGCTCTTATAACAGCATGCTGCTGTGTGGATTGTGTGTTCCCCATAGGAGCAGACTGTGATATTACACACCATCACAGTGCGTGTGTGTATTCTCCGGCTCAGCTGTGTCCCATCGTTTCTCAATCTAATGAACAGATGTCTTTATTGATCCGAACAGCCATGTTCCCGTCCCCACAGTGCTCTCAGCGGGAGAAACTCTGTTAGAGCAGCACTCGACGACAGCGTCTCTGCTGTACTTACATACGTATATCTCTAACACCGCGGTACACAGTGTACTGCGGCTGCCCTTTATTGGATGGAGGTGTAAATAGTCGGCAAGGGAGCGCAGGTTAGACTTTTAATAACGGAGACTGAAGAGCGTAATATAGTGTCAAGGACACAGAAGATTTGGAATGGACTAAGAATGGAGGGGTGATTAGATGCAACAGAGGTGACTGGAGCCTCTGTGGTGCCACAAGGGGTCAGCAGTATGATATGTAATCGCCACCATAAAACACTCGGATTAGGCCAATTATAAAGTGCCTGTAAATGTCAGGAAGAAGCGAATAGTAACTGCTTAAATGGCAGAATAACAAGTAGCTGATTATGCTCTTAGTTTATTTTGCACTTTATTATTTAATGTTGTTATATATTGGCTGTAGCAGATTTCGTGGTGTCATTGGTTTGCAATTATCTTAATTTATTACTCTCTTGTACTTGTAGTCATGATACATGTTGTGCATAATAAAACTTTAACGTATTGCAATGCTTTACCTTTACTATTGCTGGCCCTTAGCTTCCACTCACCTCCATTAAAAATCCACACTAGGGAAGAGAGGGAGAGAAGGACAGACCAACAGAGAGCGAGAGATATAGTCATTACAGTTGTACATGAAACGGAAGTGTGTACACGTACAAAGATAATCTCATGCCTTGTAATGCAGCATCGCCTTGAAAACGGCAGATTCCTCAGTGCCCGTTTGGAACCTATGACACACATTTCAAAACAAATTTCTCTTACCAGCTAACATTTCGGAAGCAGCACCGCACATGCATGTGTGTTTTCCCTCATGAAAGCAGACACTTACAAGGAACATGGCTTCATGCACCGATTCAGACGCTATTCAAAGTCTTTAACCACTCATACACACTTCTCCGTGAGCAACAGAAGAAAGGATAATGGACCAAGCGCGAAGTGCGCAAACAGATCTAGCAGGCGTGCGTGTGTCTGTGACATGGACTTATTTTGGCAGGAAACAGCCGTCCGCACGCGTCGTGGGATGTTGCCCGAGGGTGGTTACTGTTGTGGTTTTGCAGTGTCTGCTCCGTGTGAGCGCGGGCGTGTGTGTGTGTGTGTGAAATGGGGGAGGCCAAGTGTTCTGGTGTCTGCAACCGATCGATAGCAGGGGAATAGTCACAGTTTATCACTGGGGTCAGAACACACACACACACACACACGTGTACACATAAAGAGTAAACCGGTGAAGAGTTTGCAGTGAGCCATGCATCAGAACGTAGTCTTTACTGTAATTGCGCCTAAACCTCTGTAGACTCTGAGAGTACTTTCAGTCATTGTGTTACTTATTCGGGATCAGGACGTTTGTTTATTATTTAAAACAATACTACACCTGTGAGACCCTGTGGAGATACCTGTGAGAGACCCTGTAAACACACAGGCTCATCACTGATATAGGACAGGTCATATTGGTAATTTACAGGCATGTGACAAAATAAGTACGTCCCATGGAAATTGTTAATTGTTTTGCAACATATTTGAAATGAACATATTTTGGCCGTGTCTCTGAAAGTTGAACCGGATCCTAAGCACACTTGGAAATCCATTAAGGAATGGCTCGAAAAGAAGAAAGGAGGATTTTTTGAACCACATTGAAATGGCGTGTGGGATATGTAAAGGGCAATACATGCAAGAAAACTCTTCAGCATCTGGAATTCAACTGAAGGTGTTTTGGTTTGAATAAGTATAGAAAATGTCAGCAAGACAATATCAGAGACTGAGATTTATGCAAAACACCTACAATATATTATCATATCTCGTTCATATTTTTGTTAAGTAAATGATTTTCCTTGTGTTTTTATTCATGTATGTCACCTTTATATGCAGGTACTATATCAAAGAGGGCAAAATGTTTGCTTGTTCCACTATGGTGGAAAACAAATTTCCATGGGATGTACTTATTTTTTCACACAAGTCTTTTCAGACTTACATGAGGGCTTTTCCACTCATGCATGCCTTTGTATTTCTCTCGATTATGCCGGCATTTTTGGCAGCAGCATCAAGTATTGTCTAAAAGTTACATTTTTCACGGCTTGCTAGTTAGCTCAGTATCCCCAGTTTTAAAAACAACACTGCATCTCTTACACTCGAAGAATTGAGGAGCAAATTAAATCCCACCATCTGGAGAGCTGATATGGTAGGACTAAACAGTGTTAATGTTTTTAATTCCACATACACTTATAACTAACCAGGGATTAGATCTGCATCATTTCTTGTGGAAAAGCAGAAAATTATACACTGTTGCATTTTAGTGCTGGTTTGCTTAGCGTTTAGTTTAACACTCAAGAAAAAGTGGAATATGGGTCCAACGTCACAACTGATTGGACAGATTTTATGACATTTGGTGACAACTACTGCAGTAACATCCGGTGAACCTTGCTATTCTATCTGGGCCCATTGTGACAGGATTTGTTTGACCTGTTGCATCCATGTAGAAGGCCGAACTCTCTAGCACAGCTATAGAAAAATGTCAGCAACATTAAGTTGTTTGTGTAGGTCTGGTCTGTGCACCATTGTCTGCTCTTTCTGGATTGTGTCTGAGTTTCTGGGAAAAAGCCGTGTGGTGAACTGGGCCACTGCACCATAATGGGTTATTTTAAAATATGAGAATAGTTCCTCTTTCTGATTGATGACATTCGATGATGGCATTCATTGATGAGTTTTTAATAAGGTTTGACTGATTATGAGCCCGGCCAATGATCACAGCCAGTATTTGTCATTTTCCCGATAATTTTAATTGGCTTCCTTGCTGCTAAAAGTCTTTAAAGTGATGAATGTGCCACTGTAACTAAGCCATCACTGAAAAACCACTTCTGGCTCTTCAGGCTCAGTGTCCTGCCCACAGTGTTACAGGACTGATGGAAGGCTAGACCGTATGTAGATTATAACCAGTCAGATATATTCGGTCAGTTATTTATGTGCTCATAAGAGATGTGTGTAACTGACATGCCTAGGTTAAAAGATAAGGCTACTTGCAGAGGTGCACTGAGTTTTAGTTTAGGGTTGATGTGATGCACGGTGCTACTGTAGCCCAACATACTGACAGCTTGAATCTTGTCTAAAGCTTTTTCAGGCTATTTGGCGAATGGGGGAAGACACATAATGCAGATTAAAGCCTACTTTTCTTGTTTTCTTGTTCCTCCAAGTAAAAAAACCTTATTTACTTATATTTACCTTGTTTTGTCACATTCCAGCAGCTGTAAAATGATGTTGCATGTACTTGCCATTTTAGCTCTGCCTAGATTGTTTTGAATGACAGCCTGCATGTTTATTTTCAAAGTAATGGTAGGCACACAGAAGACTTTACTAGTTGACATGAAATGCTGACCGGTCAAATTCGAATTATCGTTAAAACCATAGTCAAAAAGTTATGAACAGTTTTGCCGAGGCAGACATGCAGGTGCAGCGTGGGTTTTTTGAGTTAAAACATGCCAGAAGGCAGTGACTGTGAATCGATTGGCTTTAATGGAGGCAACTCAAAAGATGTTTGGTCGTCTTCATCACTGCATTATAGCAATTGTGAGGTGACTTAACTTGTAGTTTATCCTGTGGTGTGGAGACCTGTAAATTGAGGGAATGTGTCATGATTTGTCTAACTTGATCAGTAATGTAAACCAAACCTTCAGAGCAAACTGCCTCAGAGATGCTCATTTGCTGTTGAGGAGGAATTCCTTGAAGGTGTTTTGCACAGTTTTAAAACATTTCAGTTAAGCTCACAAAACTGATTTTCTGGGATATTTTCTGTTTCACCCTAAATGGTAAAGTATTATTTTAAAAAGTTTATCTTTAGATAAAGAGTATTTAAAATATTGCTATTTTACAAATACTGTTTATTATTTAATTGTAATTTTTATGTTTTTTTCTAAGCTGTACAAGTCATTTTATGTATATAAAGCTTACTTTTTAGCATTCCCTGTATTTTCATTGTCATTCCCAAAAATGTTTACTACTAATATTTAAATACTGTACATTTATGTTTATGTTCCAGCAATGTTCATTTTGTGTAGTAAATATAATTTTCATCAAAATTTATCAACTTTTATTTAAACAGTTTTTCACATCTGCAGCCACAACATCAAAACAATATGTAAAACACATTAATAACAATTACTAGAACTACAGTACTTTCACTTCTGATACTTTTGTTCATTTAAAAGCAGAAACTTTAGGGGGTAAATACAGAGGCCTTCTGTATTTAAGTGTATATTTACTTTAACAGAAGTACAGGAGCTGAGAACTTTTAAAATACATTGTTCTGTATGATCGAATTATGACAGAATTTGTAAAGGAATTTGAGAGTTCATGATGTAAACAAACGGCGTTTGAACCTGTAGTTGATAGGAAAGCTAGCTGCAGTCAGTGTATAGCTGTAACAAGAACACCCCTGTTGTATTTAGCCTCTGTAATGGTTACGTTTTGTGTGTATTTCTCTGCTTTTGAATGCACACACACACACACACACACACACACACACACACACTACATAGGCATAGAACATCTCAGGGATAATTAGACTCTGCCCTTGTTGGTGGAATGGGATAGGAACGCGTGTGCACAGACATGCGTGCAGCTGCTAGATGTTTGCTTTAGTTTATTTTAATATCCAATAGCACGTCAGTGGCCATTACAGAGTGCAATGTGCCGTGACGGCTTTTTGATCAACTGGAAAACAGGAAGTAAAGTAATATGGGGCGGAGAGAAGTGTAGTGTGCTGGCTTCTTGCTTCCTAGCATTCCCTGCAGTTTTATTTGTTTTTCTTCATTTGCTTTTATTTTTATTTATGTACAGTTCGTCTTCAGAGATGGCAGCGATTCAGTATCAGTTATGCATATCAGGCCAGTATTAGCCGAAAGTGCTGGAATGGATATTGAATGAATTTGATCTATTCCGGTCATGAATGCTGCCTTGAATGCACACATAGTGTGTGATGTGATGTTGTCAGCTGTGTATTTCTACCTGTGGGAGGGCTGATTGTTTGAGTAACACGAAAAGCCGCTGTCATCTTAAGCAAAGTGCTAATGACATGTTGTATTTTGTCGCTGTCAGACATGAACCTTGTATCTACATTTTTGTTATTTTTTACATTTTCACCAGCTGACATTGGCATTGTGTTTCAAAAGGTTCATGATGATCGGACTAAAACAAATGTTTCTAAATTATTTACAAAAGCACATTTTACATTAGCCTCCATTATGAGTTAAGAAGGGTTTGTGCTTTTCTTGTAAAGTTTTCATTTTGAAAACACAGTCCAACAGCAGCAATATCGTGGAAGGTTCATGTGTACTCGGTTATGAAGAAGAAGTGATGGGCCTTGGTAAGCTGTGGCAGCACATACATATTAGAGCTCAGAAACGCTGTACATCGCTGTACAAATACAATAACAATAATATACAATGTATAATACAGAATGAGTACTGTAAACATTTAAAAAAATATTTAATATAAATCACAGAACAGAATCGGAAAATGCACCAAATAATCACTGTTTCACGTATCACAGTTGACTGAATATCATCATTTGCTGTAAGTTATTACAGAATAGCAAAATCAGAGCAGCATGTATATATATATATATATAGTGTGTGTATGTGTGTGTGTGTGTGTGTGTGTGTGTGTGTGTGTGTGTGTGTGTGTGTGTGTGAAATTGTCTAGGTGTTCCACCTGTGGTGTTGCTTTTGCTGTGTGTTGTTATCGCTTTGTGTCTTGCTCCCTCAGAGCTTGTTAAGTGTGATGCTCCTCACACGCACACACACACACACACACACACAAACACACACACACACACACACACCTACACACACACAAACACACACACACACAT
>JBBPDA010109047.1:0-10625 GCA_037974385.1 Arnoldichthys spilopterus | reverse complement strand
AAACAAGAAACCAGATTGAGAAAGAGGCTGAAGTTATAACAAAGCCCAAGAAAAACAAAAAATCATTTTTCAAAAAAGCCATTGGATTGTTCAACTGACAACAGAAAAAACAGACAGAACGATGAAGGAAAGACTGACGCTGGACGAGGTGTGGAGCAAACTCCGGTGATCACCATTGAATCCACATCATCAGATTCTCCACAGAGGAAAACAACGAGCAGCCGGGAGAGTACAAGCGGCTGTAGTCTGGCAGCTCCCTGGAGTTCCTGATCCACCCAAGACTCAGGATTCCATGGACAAACTAATGAAAGGAAAAACTGGACTGGAAATTATGATCACAGCGGCAGGAACCAACCTTGGAGAATATTTACGCATGACTCCAGGACCATCCCACCTCGACATCGAGCTCACTGCGACACCAGGACCATCCAATCTTGATGGTGTTCTCTGTGCTACCAGCCCACATCCACACAAGAGGGCGGTAGCCTCAGTCAGTGAGCTCTGCGGAAAATGGGGAAAAAAGACACCAGTGCTGCCCGCAGAACGGACCAAAAACCACGCCCACGTCCATCCAAAGTATTCCTTGTGTGGAACGGCCTCTTCTTAACAGGTTTCATCATTGCGTATATTTACGCACTCGTCCGTACCATCTCTTAGCTTGCCAGAAAACAAATAGCATAAAAACAAACACAAGGAAAGAGAGAAAGGTGATTACAAGACACCAGGGCTCCCCGCAGAAAAAAAACTAAAACAACGTCCACGTCCATCATCTTCTACAGCCTTTTCTTTTCAGTTTTCGCCCATCCTTTAATTTAGACAGTCGTTCTGACTGTCTGTTGGCTTTTCTGAAAATAAAAACAAACACAAGGAAAGACAGAGAGGTGTGATTACTTTTGTACGGTTGAGATTAGAGGACTTTAAAAGAAAATGCTGAAGGCAAGAGAGTGGGAAAATATCTCTGCTCTGATTGGCTCCATACATCCACGCACACACACACACAAACACAGGAAATGTGGAAGTAAAATTCAAAGTAAATGTCGTAATACGACAAAGTAAAAATTTGAATATTACAAATTAAAAGTCCTTATATGACAAAAAGTCCTAATGACACAAAGTCAAAATATGTTTTTTTTTTAAAAAAGTGCTAATATGACAAAATATAAAAAACTGGTGTGTTGTCATTTTCAAGGTAAATTGATGTTTATTCATGAACTTTTGTTTTCTGTTTTTAATTCTGTACTGTCAAATTCTATTCTGCTCTTTTCTTCACTATTCTATTCCATTCTGTTCTGGTTTGTAGTGTTTTATTTTATTCTAGTCTCTTCTATTTCATTCCTTCATTTTCTATTCTCTTTTCCCATGTATTTTATACTATTTTTATTTTCTAATTTGAAGGGTCATTTTGTATTCTGTTGTATTAAATTATGTTCTGTTCATTTCAATTTTGTTCTGTCCAATTCTATCCCTTTATATCCTTGTTTTTCCATTTTGTTCTGCTGTAAACTGTTCCAATTCTTTTTCATTCTATTCTATTGTATTCCTTTAAAATCTAATCTCTATCCGTTCCTTATATAATATTCTCATATATTCTATAATATTCTATTTTGTTCTGTCATGTTTTATTCTATTCTATTTCATTATTTACTAATGTATTATTCTGTCTAAAATCCCTAATTTTGCTGCAATGAGCTCATTATTTAAGGCACTGATCAGTAGAAAAGGAATAACTCTCTGATCACAGTACTCGCAACTGTTCTACAGCAAATTAACTGTTGCTTTTAGCAGCAGAACAGAAGTGAAAGTCACTGTTGGTCATTGTGAAAACACCCCATCACACAAAGTGCACTACAGTAAAAGTAGAGATCTAATTTAACTCATCTACATATGGCGCATAAGAGGCAGAAGGTACCTTGGTATACAACAGTAGCTCAGTGGTACCTGGTCCTGGGACACTGAGATCACATGGGCAAGTCCTTAATCTTGAGGGCACAAGCTCAGAAGTGCAGGAATATCAGTGCTGGCTCTTCCTCCACTGGAAGGCTGTTCCTGATGATCCAAAACCCAAAAGTCGTTCATCTGACTGGACGAGTTTATGAGCGCAGCAGCAGCAGAAGGAGCAGCTTTCTGCTTTCTGTATACACACACACGCTCAAAAAGAGCAAATAAAGCACAGAGTGTGAATGTGAAATGGCTGTGAAATATCACCAGTAAAACTTAAGAAACCATTTGAGTAAATATGTGTTTTTCTCCTTCGTCATACTCAGGAGTTCACTCCTTTAGCCTTGTAGCTAAACAAACAACCAAGAGATCAATGTTAGTGCAGCTACTAACAGAGGTGGCACACACACACACACACTGTGGGCAGTTTATAATACGGTTGGTTTTTGAAGACATTAAATTTTCATTGACTGAGGGGTGGGGATGCACCGATCCAACTTTTTTGGTCCCAATTATGATACCTGGGCTTTGGGTAGAGGCCAATACTAAGTACTGATCCAACACATGGGCTTTGGGCATGGGCCAATACAGAGTACTGATCCGATACCTGGGCTTTGGGTCTGGACCAATACTTAGTACTGATCCAATACCTGGGCTGTGGGTATGGGCCGAAACAGAGTACTGACGTTGATACCTAGGCTATCGGTATGGGCTGATACTGAGAAGTGACTGACACCTAGGCTTTGGGTTTGGGCTGATTCTGAGTACCAATCTAATACCACTATTTAATTAATAAGCTGCAGTCTCACTGTGTGGAAGATACTGGAATAATTTTTAGGTGTAAGGCTGCATCACGCTTGATATAAACATTGCTTTCTTAACTCTGTAAAACAAAAAGTAACAAATACTTATAAATATATTTACTGAATCATGTACTACTAAAAAAAAGAATCTTGCTCCAGCAACTCGGTAAGAAAAATCTTAACAATTAAAATGAATTACAGTTAATATGAGTATGTATAAAAATATAATATAACAGAATTCGATTGGAACATTGTACATGCTTTCATTTTTTAATTAACTGTAAATATAAATAAACTTGACTTGACTTAAAGGTGTATAGATAGATCCAAGATGGCACTGGTGCAGTCCATGCCACTGGGTGAGGTAATGTCCTTTTAAACTCAACACGTTGATCATTAGGAGTTTATTTACAACCTGAAAAATCTTAGTCAGTCACAGAATCATCACCAGACACTCGTTATTTGGATGAAACAGCATTAAAACCTTATCTACTAACAAATGTCCTTGTAACTTCAGGAAGGCAAAAATAAATAACATATATACATATATATATATATATAAAGACAAGAAGTAAATCCACCTGATTATA
This sequence comes from Arnoldichthys spilopterus, assembly GCA_037974385.1. Classification (NCBI taxonomy): domain Eukaryota; kingdom Metazoa; phylum Chordata; class Actinopteri; order Characiformes; family Lepidarchidae; genus Arnoldichthys; species Arnoldichthys spilopterus. The sequence continues at coordinate 7,294 of JBBPDA010109047.1, read as the reverse complement.
GAACATGCTTATGTAACAGAATATACGTATAATTGTACATTATGCAGATAACGGGATCTCTTTCTTCACAAATGTTTTTGTTTTACCACTCGACTCAGTTCCTCGTTCATTATGAATATTTGTTAATTTTTTCTTAATGTAGCACTATTTGTTCCGATTTTCCTAAAGCATTAACTATTTTTGGGCCGATTTTTAATCACATTCTCAATTTTACTTCTTTTCTTTTCACTCTGTTTTAGCTGTTGAGCATTAAAAGTATTTAATGGACAAAGTGTTTATTTACCTTCACATGTGTTAAGAAGCCTGTGAACGATTCTGTTTTCCTGCGTCTACATAGTTTTTATTTCTTGGTAACATTTGCAGTAAGAAATAATGGCTTTTACTGAAGAAAACTAACTTTGTTTTCAGCATCGCCTTGGTGACGAAGTCCGGTTGGGTGGGGCGCGAGGGGGGCACAGCTTGAGGATGTGCAGTCTCACATCCGAGTTCTACAACGTTAGCGTCTAATGCTAGCACACAAGAAAAAAATCAAGCAGCAACGGGCTTAATTATTCACAAAATTTCCCTTAGAAGGGTTAACAACCCCTCAGTGAGCTAACATGTGTATGTTAAAACGAAGTTCTGAGGTAACATTAATACCAGTTTGCCACAATATACAAATATTTCTCGTTGCTTTGTGCTATAACTTAGCCATATTTGCGCTAGCGTTAGCCGAACATTAGCATAGCTAGCTTCCTGCATGGCTTGCTATGGGGTCTGGTAAGGTTGGGTGACAATTTTTTGTCATCTAGCGGTGATTGTGGGAACTGGTAGTAAACATTGGCTTTTAAACGTTTAGTTAATAGACTGCTAGATCCACAAACACTGGGTAATTGTCAAAAACACAGTGGTTAATCACTATGACAGAAATAAGTCATGGGGTTAATATTGCTTATTATGATTGTACAGATGTAATCAAACATTTGTTGAAATTAGAAAAAAAATAATTTCACATACTCTACAGAAAATGGGTCTGCAAATTGTACTGCAAAACTAAAAGTATATAAATCAAAAAATAAAAAGATATAGTTTTATTTTATTAAAAAACAATTTCTATAATTGTATTAAAATGTGCTCAAGTGTGTGCTTTGTGAAGATGCCCTTCTACATAGAGCACAAAACATTTCAGTACTTACTTTTACTTAAGGTGTCCAACTTGTTTTTTGGTCTCTCCAGACAGAAATAATATAAATTATTATTATTATAGATTTTTAGAGGTGCAATTCACAGCACTGAGGATCAAATTATGCACAGTTTAAAAAATAGCAATAAAATATTAACAAAAAACTGTTAAAAAATAAGTTAAATTACACCAGAAAAAAACATAATCCATACACGGCTAAAGAGAGTATGCTGACATGTAAAGATGAGTTTTAGAAGCAGTTTCGAATTGTGTTATGGGATATGAGAAGAAACAAAGTGTAGGTAAAATGTGAGAAAAGGCTCTGGCTCCTGCAGTGCCAATTATAATTATGTCCAGGTTTATGTGAAACGATCTGGGGGAAATATCTAATTGTGATATTTTTTACCACTATTTTGATTTAAAAGTGATTATTTTCATCTCATTGATTTTTTAAAATTAAGACTGAAATATGTAAACGTGTCTGTTTGGCTGCCCTGCACTGAAGTTCATTCAAGGGGCTAAAATACTTTTTAGAACTTAAGCAAGGATTTGGGGGAGGGGCTAAACTGCTCTAACCAGACAAAGAAGATACAGGTAACATAAGAACTATGACTTATACTAAAACCTGGTTGGTTTTGCAGTTTAGTTTCCATTTATTAACTATGGATGAGGAAGTGAACATGTTATACATTTAAATATTTACACACTTCAAGCCATTTTCATTGCAGAAAAGTGGTGATATACGCTGTAATTACAAAAATCTACTGGTGTAATCTCAGTAGAGATACTAATAATGTAAATCAGTTTCATCACTATTCAGTCTGATCTGATTATTATCTGCTACATTTATTTTTCTTACATGATCTGAACCGAAAAGAAACAATACAGGTTTAAACAGCAGAGCAGCTTATTCAGTGTGTAGGGCATGTGAACACTGTGAAGTCACAGTGCAGCCCCCCACCACCACCACCACACACACATAAACACACAAACACACACACACACACACTGAAACAATACCCTGTTAAACAATATTACCATATATGGTAACAGAAAGCCATGCCCCTTGGACGTCACAATGGCTGAAACCTATAAATACCCACAACTGCACTAGTGAAGGCCCACTTCACGTTTGGCACTTGAGCTGTGCGTGAACTGTAAGAGAAGAGTTCTCATTTTCTCTGAGCGAGGAAGCAAACCATAGAACCCCAACTGGCTGACAAGGAGAGGCCCAGCGAGGGGAAGAAAAAGAAGAAGGCCCGGGGAGCGATCGGCCTCATGAAAATGGCTCTCCTCCTGAGCTGCTGCAGAGTTGCAGTTTCAGATGATGAGGAAAACCAGGAAGATCAGCACACCCGGAGGCTGAAGTTATAACAAAGCCCAAGAAAAACAAAAAATCTTTTTTCAAAAAAGCCATTGGACTTTTCAAGAAGACGGACAACAAAAAAAACAGACAGAATGGTGAAGGAAAGACTGACGCTGGACAAGGTGTGGAGCAAACTCCGGTAATCACCATTGAATCCACATCACCAGATTCTCCAGAGAGGAAAGCCACAAACAGCCGGGACAGTACTTCCAAAGGGTGCAGGGAAAACATCTACCATCTACAAGCGGCTGTAGTCTGGCGACTACCTGGAGTTCCTGATCCGACCAAGACTCCATGGACAAACTAATGAAAGGAAAGAGCCCAACTGAATTGGACATTGTAATTACAGCTGCAGGAACCAACCTTGGACAATATTTACGCATGACTCCAGGACCATCCCACTTCGACATCGAGCTCACTACGACACCAGGACCATCCAGTCTCAATTGTGTTCTCAGTGCTACCAGCCCACATCCACACAAGAGGGCAGTATCCTCGGTCACTGAGCTCTGCGAAAAAAAAGATGAGAAAGACACCAGTGCTGCCTGCAGAAAGGACCAAAAACCATGTCCACGTCCATCCAAAGCATTCCTTGTGTGGAATGGCCTTTTCTTAACAGGTTTCATCATAGCGTATATTTACGCACTCGTCCGTACCATCTCTTGGCTTGCCAGAAACCAAATAACATAAAAAAACACACAAGGAAAGAGAAAGGTGATTACAAGACACCAGGGCTCCTCGCAGAAAAAAACAAAAACAACGTTCAAGTCCATCATGGTCTACAGCCTTTTCTTTTCAGTTTTTGTCCATCCTTTAATTTAGACAGTCATTCTGACAGTCTGTTGGCTTTTCTGAAAATAAAAACAAACACAAGGAAAGACAGAGAGGTGTGTTTACTTTTGCACGGTTGAGATGAAAGGACTTTAGAAGAAAATGCTGAAGGCAAGAGAGTGGGAAAATATCTCTACTCTGATTGGCTCCATACATCCACACACACAGAGAAAATGTGAAAGTAAAAGTCCTAATATTTCAAAGTAAATGTCGTAATATGACCAAAAGTCCTAATGACACAATAAAGTCATAATATGATTTTTTTTTAAAAGTGCTAATATGACAAAATATTTAAAAAATGCAATAGCGGTGTGTTGTCATCTGATTTGCGACTCTTCAAGGTAAATTGATGTTTATTCATGAACTTTTGTTTTCTGTTTTCAATTCTGTTCTGTCAAATTCTATTCTGTTCTATTCCTCACTGCTCTATTCTATTCTGTTCTGGTTTGTGCTGTTCTATTTCATTCTGTTCTCTTCTATTTCATTCCTTGATTTTCTGTTCTCTTTTCCATGTATTTTATACTATTTTTATTTTCTATTTTGAAGAGTCATGTTGTATTCTGTTGTATTTAATTATGTTCTGTTAATTTCAATTCTGTTCTGTCAAATTCTATCCCTTTATTTCCTTGTTTTTCCATTTTGTTCTGCTGTAAACTGTTCAATTCTTTTTCATTATTTTCTATTACATTCCTTCAAATTCTAATCTCTATCCGTTCCTTTTATACTATTCTTGTATATTCTATAATATTCTATTTTGTTCTGTCATGTTTTATTCTATTCTATTTTATTATTTTCTAATGTATATTATTCTGTCTTTAATCTACAGTTTTGCTGCAATGAGCTCATTATTTAAGGCAGTGGTCAGTTAAACAGGGATACTCACAACTGTTCTACAGCAGATTAACTGTTACTTTTAGCAGCAGAACAGAAGTGAAAGTCACTGTTGGTCATTGTGAACACACCCTATCACACAAAGTGCACCACAGTAAAAGTCGAGATCTAATTTAACTCATCCACATATGGCGCATAAGAGGCAAAATGGTACGTTGGTATACAACGGTAGCTCACTGGTACCTGGCCCTGGGACACTGAGATCACATGGGCAAGTCCCTAATCTTGAAGCCTCAAGCCCAGAAGTGCAGGATTGTCAGTGCTGACTCTTCCTCCACTGGAAGGCTTTTCCTGATTACCCAAAACCCAAAAGAGCACAACGCCTGTTGTTCATCTGACTGGACGAGTTTACAAGCACAGCAGCAGCAGAAGGTGTAGCTTTCTGTATACACACACAAACACACACACACACACACACACACAAAAAGAGCAAATAAAGCCAACATACACACAGAGTGTGAATGTGAAGTGGCTGTGAAAATTCACCAATGAAGCTTAAGGAACAAGTTCTTTTTCTCCTTCATCGTGCTCGGGTGAGTAATCTTAATAATTAAAATGAATTACAGTTAATATGAGTATGTACACAAATATAAAATAACAGAATAAGACTTGAACATTGCACATGCTTTCATTTTTTATTATTTCTACAGGTGTGTATAAAGATCCAAAGATGGCACTGGTGCAGTCCATTCCACTGGGTGATGTGATGTCCTTTTAAACTCAACACGTGGTTCATTATGAGTTTGTTTACACCCTGAAAACTCTTAGTCAGTCACAGAATCACTAGACACTCATTATTTGGATGTAACAGCATTAAAACCTATTACTTATTACTTTTTATTATTATCTACCAACAAATGTCCTTGTAACTTCAGAAAGGCAAAAATAAATAACATTTATATAAAAAGACAATAAGTAAATCCACCTGATTATAGAACATGCAAATGTACAGACATATCAGTAGTACCGACCAAGCGCAGGATGGACATTTCTAAAAATGATGTTCATGCCAAAAGAAACATTAACTGGCTGGCTATGAGAAATATAAATCAGACAATTTCCAGAACCTAAGGGAACAGTAGATGAATGATGTCCTTCCTGAAATGGTCAATGTTAAATATTTGAGAACAAAAGAAGAGTTTGCCTTATTAGATAAAATAAGCTAAACAAATCAGGAACTAAGATTTCGATGGTATGAAAGAGTATGAACGGTTCATAATCTGTGTGAGTGGCTGGACAGTTGTGTGAGTGCAGTATGTGTGTGGAGAGTGTGGACTTCAGGTGTGTGGGCCTGAATCTGTATGTTATTTTTTACTCTTTTGAGATATACATTTTTCCTCACCAATATTTCAGCAGTTACTGGGTTTTCAATCATGTAACAGAGCATTTTGTTTTGACGGTGGATGCTGGCTGTTGTCAACAGTTAAAAAAAATCAATGATGAATATTAGTGAAATGTATCTAAGCACAGAACAAGCTAAATTCAAATAATAGTTTTTGTGAACTCACAAAACCAACACCTTTAAATAAGTTTCCTTTTTCTGCTCACAGCAGTTTAGCCCTTCCCCCAATTCTTGTCTTGTATTTTGTCGCCTGTGCTGCTTTTTGAATTAGCTACAGTACAGGGCAGCCAATCAGACACAAGATAGTTTACATGTTTCAGTATTAGTTTAAAAATGTAATTAGATAAGAATAATCACATTTAAATTGAAATCAAAATACTGGTAAAAAAAAAAATCACAATTAGATATTTTCCCCAAATCATTCCACAAAATCATTAGTTGCCAGAGCCTTTTCCTATATTACACCTACACTTTAGAACTCATTGCCTCTCAAGTCCTTTAACACAATTCAACCATTTTCCAATTAGGGATGAATCTGGTCAATTTCTGCCTGGTTAAAATAATTGTATTTAAAGCTTAATACCTTCAGTTAAAAACAAATTCCTTAAATCTGGGCCCACAATACATGACCTTTAGGCTAAAATCACATGTAAAATTGCTGAAATTTTAGATGCTATGAAATAATTGATCCATTCTGAAAGCACTTAATGTTATCTTGAACCAAGGACTAAATTCAGGCTGACCTCAGTTTGTAGCTGTGCTAATGTACAATAGTTCTGGTCTGTTGGTTATTTGTTTAACTACAGGGTTAAAGGAGTGAACTTGTGTGAAAAAGGAGAAAACTTTTCTTTCATGTTGCAGTGACTCTTCAGAGTCTGCAGTCTTTAAAAATAGGGACAAAGTCGTTAAGTTGGCAACCTTGTGTTGATTCCAGTGATTGTCGCCCCTGCTGCTGCCCTTATATACTTGTCCAGAGGAACAACACGCATCTTGCTATTCTGGGTCATCAGGAACAAGCTCCATTATTGCCTTCCAGGAGATCACGTCTTTTAGTTTACCATTGAGGGAAGATTGGCCACCCTATAACTGGGTCAGTGAACGGCCAATAATCATAGCTAACTTAGCTACATAACTAACATTAGATTTAGCTAGGATATACTGAAGCTGAATTTGCAGAACAGAAGTTAATAGAAAATGATTAAATACAATAGAATACATAATGACAGTATAAAATGGTTTTAAAGGACTGAAAAGAGAATAGAATATGGAGGAGTACAATAGAAAATAATAGAATTAAGTAGAATAGGAGAGAAAAGACAACAGAATGGAATAGAATAGTGAATCAAACTGGGTATAGAAATGGAATTTGACAGCTGAAGTCCTCTTAATTCAACTGGACAAAAATAATGACACCTCTCTCGCTTCCTAGATATTGCTGTAAAGTGAAGTTTCGAACATTCCATAAGATTTAATATTGTTCAAATGTTTGAAAACTTTTTTTTCAATAATAATGTATACAGTGTATTTGAATACCATTTTTCAAATAGGAGCCAACTTTTTTCTCAACTAGAGAATGCCAGAGCCTCCAGGGGCTGTCTGATCCTAGCCCATTATGACTGATTATGATGATCATTATGATCTGTGGAGTTGCGCCACATAACCAATGCAAATGTCTAGCGCTTCGTCAACCAACATCCTGTGA
>JBBPDA010109046.1:0-10626 GCA_037974385.1 Arnoldichthys spilopterus | reverse complement strand
GGGGGGTGGGGGTGTGGGGGTGTGGGGGGGGTTGTGCATTTACGTCTGCTTATTTTCTCTGCATTTCCAGAGGCTGAACTGAAGTCAAACGTGTGAAAGTGAGCAGCTCATTTGGCAGCTTCTTTTGTGAGTTCACCACAGGTCAGTGAACAAGCTGAATACACGCGGTGCACAATTCCAAAAAAATTCGGGACACCGACATAAATTTGGGTTCTCAAATTCAAAATGACCATTTGTTTTCTCTTTAAAATGGTACATTTGCTCAGTTTAAACATTTGATACGTTTTCTATGGCGAATAAAATGTTATTTATGAGATTCGCAAATCAGTCAGATGCTCTGACTCGTCCAGAACTTCGTAATTCATCGTTTTTTAGTTGTTTCCAAGCCTTAAGCTGATGCTATGACGATATGAAGATGTACTAAGGCTGCTATGGTCACTATGCCAAAGTTATGACCTGAAGCCACGAAACAGACAGTCTTCCACTGTAGGTGAGGTAACTAACTGAAGTGCCAGGTTGTGGATGTTGTCTCGGGCTGAACTAAGGGAACATCAAAGAGCAGCTGTACCAGCCAGTCCTCCTTATGACGCCCAGCATCCTGGTACAGGCGCTCCAACCGTCGATGCTGAGTGAGGAGCCAAGCTCGGTGTGAGTGGGGAGCTCGGGAGTTGAGTGTGACGGGACAAAGTGACAAAGAGAGAACCCAGTGCCATCAAAACACAGAAGCAGAGGCCAAAACCGGAGGTCACCTTCTGGGAAAACAGAATCACTAAACCTCTGCTGCTGCTGCCAGGAAAGTGAAAGCGGAGAAGTGCCCCGTTGCTGCGGCAGAGCCGAAGCGATCGCATCCAGGACTTTTCAGCTGGCGCAGGGCCAAAAAAATTGATTTTTTGATGAAAATCTAATTTTTCAATAGCAGAAACACTAGAATCACAGCCCTCACCTGGCAGGGACAGTAGATCTTCTGTCTAGGATACAGATGTGACGGCAGGATTAGAATAACAATGATACTGATGAGATAAATCGGGTCTATATTTAAAGCTTAGAGTCCTTTAACCAATAAAATTGGAAGTAGGTCTTGGAAACTTAACATGGAGCAAATATGGTGAAGATATAATCACGACAATGCAAAGAAGCAGGTCAAGCAAGTTCAGCTTCGATGGATCAGAAAATCTGCTATGAATTTCAGTGGTAGACATGGATCAATTGGACGTTCTTGGGGTAAAAGGATAACGAGGCTGTTTTAAAGGCAGCCGTGACCTTCAAGGGTCCAAAGGCACCAAAGAGGACAAAAATCGACAGACGCTCTTCATTGACCCATTGAGAAAGAGCCAAAAAGCAACTCTAAGAATGGCAGACAGACCGTCATGAAACAGCCATCACAATGAATCATTCAGTAAATATTTTAAAGAATAATCTCGTCATATCAGAGGAGCCTGTTTGTTATCGAAAAGCTAAGATCAACCAAGACCTTTCAAAATAAAAGTAAAATTCAGCCATGAAACAACGATGGACTTTCTATATGGACCTCACTTTCTGGAAAACAGGAAAGGCCATTCCCTAAAATGTTCATGCAACATTGTTTCCTAGAACGTGATCGTATGCCAGGTTTCTCCTCCCTGATACTAACGAGTCAGGCAGGTGCCCAGCTTTGTATGTCACACTGCCAGATGGCCGTTTGGAACTCACTAGAGATGTTTTCCACACACTTTAGCACTTTGGGCTCCTGTTCTGTGAGTTTGCAGGTTCGACCACTTCATAGCGGTGCTGTTGCTTCTGGACACTCATCCAAAGTAACAGCACTTATGTTTGACCGTTAAGTTTCCCAAACCAACAAAAAAATTAACCATGCTGGCTGCTATCAGCAAAAGCTGCAAAAGAAAACATATGTATGGGAGTGGATCAGTGTCCATAGTGTGGATGACTTTCGTATTGTTGGCTGTTGATTGTTTTTTTTACATTTTTTACAGAATACTGACATTTACATTGTGTCGACAGAATTTGTTCTAAATTACTTTTAGAAAGTACAATTTGCATTAACCTCCATTAGAAGTTATGAAGGTGTTTTTTTTGTAAAGTTGACATTTTGGAGATACAAGGTTTGTCTCAGAGAGCAACGATATTGTGATATGCGTGTCAGTACCATTGATGCAGAGGCATATGTTGGGATTTTAGAGAGACATATGCTGTCACCGAGGTGACTCTTTTCCTGGGAAAACCTTGTTTCTGCATGAAGTACAACAGTGTGGCTTTGCAGACAAACCACATGGTTGACTGGCCGGTCAGCGGTCCAGATCTGTCTCTTATTGGACATGCTTAAGCTGAAGTTTTGTGTCAAGCAGTGAGCACAAACTTCCCTAGTGAACGCAAAAATGGCATTTTCAAAAAATCTCCATTTCCAGTGACCAAAAATGGCATTTAGGTACGGACGGAAGCCAAAACACATAGAAAAAGCTACTATTTCAAAAATACCTGGCTACGTGTGGACACGGCCTTAGTAGAGACTTACAGTTGTGTCCAGTTGATTATAAATTGTTTTATAAACATGTGATATGAACTGAGAATCTCTGTCTGACACCATTTCCACTAGGAGTCCAACTGGTCTAACAGCCTCTCAAAAACAGGATCTTTGCTGTTGCCATGGCTGTAGGAAGCTTTGGTAGAGCGATCGGCTCAGAAGCATCAATTTCTACGACAAAAGGGAGACTGGGGTCAGGTATCTGAGACTGCGGCTGCTATGATACATTCTTTGAAGGTGGTGAAAGCATTTCAGCTATTCCGTTGGAAGGAAGGAAGGAAGGAAGGGAAAACCACAGTCAGTGAATAAAATGCCAATACAGAAATGTGAAGTGATCATTCTATCACTGCTCTGACACTGACTTTGTCCATTTGAACCCCTGTGGTGGTGGATTTATGAATTTGTTCCCCAGTTTTACAAGCATTTCTCGAACAAATTCCCTCTGAAACCTGCCCCATGCACTTGACATGTTCCTCCATGGTAGGGGAAACTAGACTGATGTCAATATTTATTGGGAACTATTTGTTCAACATGTCTCAATGGGCCTTATTAACAGAACCCTAGAAGAGGCTAAGCCATATGATTGATAAAGATGTGGTGGCACTAGACAGACTCCCCTGACCTGCCCTTAGGCTGTTGGAAAGGCAAGGGGTACTGGCTTCTAATGGTGATGGCATTAAGGCCCCTATGATTGCTACAAGACCTTAGCCCACCATCTTGTACCATCTTCTACGAAGAACTGGCCCCAGCTTTAGTAGGAGTGAAGGGGTGGATATATAAGGTAAAATGTTTCTAAGACTATGGAATACAATGGGGCATTGGAGTCAAGTGATGACGGCGAATAAACTTTACTCCTAGGGGATGCAGTACCTAAAGAGATCAAAGACACAGTCTCAGTTATTTCTTTTTACTAAATGCCTGTGAAAGGTCTAGATTAAGAGTAACAAACTCTGGGCCTGGAGATCTACCACCCTGAAGGGGTCAGATCCAACACACCTGGCCCTTTATTACTTGGATCGGTTGTGTTGGATTAGGCTTGAAGGTGAACTCCAAGCAAGGTGGTAGGTCTCCAGAACCAGAGTTGAGCACCCCTGGTCTAGACAGTGGGGTGAAAGTGGAAAATTTCAGCGATTTCAACTCGACTACCGTGACCAGGAAAGGCCAGGCACAAAATGATAAGGGCTCTACTGACCAATTTAATTTGGGTTTCCATGATATGATGAGGTTTACCAGGGGTAACCAAGCACTACGGGCCTATCAGGAGAAATAAACTCACACAGTTGAAGCCTCCCATTTAAGGCCATGGCAGAGAGCACAGCTTTAGGACTATGGAGATTAAAATGAACAGTGTCTGTGAAAAAAACTTCCAGCAGATTTCAAATGAATTAGGATCGTGACGTGGCCTCACCCTGAGGCGTGATCAGGAACTGTGAAACATTCATTCTCCACAAAATGAACCACAGAGCCACCGAAACCTTTCTTAAAGCGAAAATGAGTTTGTGTTACACTCAAGCACCACAACGAAATGTGTGACCTCTGGATTTAACCCATCACACGTGGAGCAGCGAGCAGCTATCAACATCACCCGGGGACGGTTCCTTTCTGAAGGGTTCCTCAGTGGTGCCCCGGCCAGGACTTCAGGTCTCAAGGGCAATATCCTAACCAATAGCCCACCAATGCCCACAAAACATAAACATAAAGCGCAAACGCAGTGCCCCACTATCAGAAATTTTGCAGTTGAGATTCCCACATTTTGAGGAATTGGCAAGGGTCAGCACAACCAAAGTGCAATGGCTGAGCCTCACCTTGGACAAACCACCTTCTTAATCATGGTACGACCCCTACCAGGTAAGTATGGACAAAGATGGACAAAGGAATATTCTAGGAAAAGATTGCTGGTTAGCAGGATACATCCTCAGTCAACAGTCCGGCTAAGCCAATTTCCATGGGCTCACCCTCAGCAAAGTCATCGCTATATCAACTGCCATGAAGCTTTGTCTGAAGCATGACTGTTGAGTCCTTCTCAGATTGTCTGAGCTGGCCAACCTGAGAGGCTGAGAAATCTCTACAGGCTAATTTAGCATGAGGGGCCCTGGTGACAGCTGGTCACTTGGTGCTTCATCAATGGTAGAGTGATCTAAAACGACTCTCTTCACAGACAGCACAAGTGTTGCAGCTGGCTGGACCCATATTGCCTTTTCAAAGCTTCTAAGAGCAGAAAAGAACAAATGCTAGATTGACAATCCGCAGAGAAAGCTGCTCGTTGGCAGTCGAAAAAACAAAGACGCACTACAGCAAAAGGCCTTTTCACAAGCCAGGGGTGCTATCATACTTATCTGGAGTGGTTAAAATAGCCATGCAGCGTCCAAACCCAGCATTGGTGGCCTGTGAAGGGGCTGCAGTCACAGTGTCTTCAAGTTAATGAGGTCTGGAACATTTCCTTTAACTCTTCAACTGCATTGTCAGGTGTCCTCAGTTGTTGCTCATGGGAGTTTAGGACCCTACCTTAAGAACCTAGTGCTGAATGGAGCACTTTTGTTTCAGATGGAAGACTTTTGTATTACTGAGATGCACAGCTTTATTACGATGCAAAAACGAGACTACAAAATCATACACGGTCATAAAACAGACAAAACCCTCAAAAATGAGTCAAAATGACAAGAGAACTGCATCAGGAGGCTAAAAGGCGAAAGCACAAACCGTGCATGGCTCAGAATCTCTGGGTGAGGACGTAGAGGTCAAACAATCCTTACGTACAAATCCGGAGGTGTGTTAATTAGCAGTAGACGAGTTCAACAAGCAACGACCATGGAGAGAAGGCTTCTACTCTGGGTAGGAAGACCTCTGGTGAGAAAAACTAACAGGCACCATTGTGACCTAGAGTCAGGCAGATTGAGATAAAAATGTTTCTGAATGCAATTCAGCATTTAATGCACTCACATATAAAACTATGTTGCATTTTGTTAAATCTTTCTACTATATATTGACTGGAGAAGCCACTCTAAAAATCGTATGAAGGACCAACATGATCTGAAGCTGTAGAGCAGTTGGGTTATGCAGCAAGACAACAATCCAACACTCATAGGGCAGTGGAGGCCTAGTGCTTAGGACATTGTGCTGGGAACCTGAAGGTTGCAGGTTCAATACCCGGCTCAGGCTCTACTGAGGTACACTTGAGCAAGGTACCGTCCCAATACTCTGCTCCACGTCTTGGAAGTCGCTTTGGATAAAAGCGTCAGCCAAATGATTAAATGTAAATGTCATAAGTAAGTCCACTTCTGAATGGCTCAAAAAAAACCCCAAAAATATTGGATTTGGAGTGGCCAAGAATTCCTGACTCCACCTGAACACCATTGAGATGCACTGGCAGGACCTTAAACAGGCTGTTCATCCTTTAAAGATCTTGTTTTGTGTTTCTTCATGTTTTTCTTGTCTAATATTATATTTTGTATGATCTAAAACCATGGGCAGTGGAGGCCTAGTGGTTGGGACGCTGCCTTTGGGACCTGAAGGTCGCAGGTTCGAGTCCCTGGGCACCACTGAGGTTCCCTTGAGCAAGGTACCGTCCCACCACGCTGCTCCCCGGGCGCTGTTGGTAGCCGCCCACTGCTCCACGTGTGCACGTGTGATGGGTTAAATGCGGAGGTCACATTTCGCTGTGGTTCTCGAGTGTGTTCACAATGACAGAGAGTCACTTTCACTTAAGGGTGAAAAAAAAAAAAAAGGAGACAATTCGTAGGTGCAAATACTTTTTTATAATGCCACAATCGCCACCAGCCCAGAGTTCACTCAAGGACCAGGGACTCTGTGTAAAAAAGCATGTTCCCGCTGGGAGAGCGCTGTTGGCGTCCAAAGCGTACTGCAATCATGCCGTTCTGTGAGCAGGCCAGCGGCGATCAATGGCATCGAACGCTGTGTCGATGGAGACTGGGGAAACAGGGCCGAGGTTTTATTGTCTGTTTACATGTCGCCTACCACAAAAGAGCCATGCCACTGTGCGATTTGCAGACTTTATGAATGAGGACAATCGCTTCCTGCTGAACAACAGTGCAATGTGCGCGACGCACACTGACAGCGGTTGCTGCCTAAGGTGTAACTCTGGAAAAGTGTGGTCACATTTATTTTGCGAGCGAAGACGATGACTCACCGCGTTGGGTATTAGATCATACAGGGACGTGTGTGAAGTGTTGGGTTTCATATGACAGTGAGCAGTGTTGGCTAAAGCTACTTTAAACGAAAGACATTTACAGAAAAGTGGGGATACGTAACGCAGTAAAAACACAAATGTGTGGTTTGTTAATTTACGCAAACCTCTATTTACCTGAGAAAATATGAAATCGTTTTAGCAGAAATTTAGAATTTGACGCTGCAACACACTCAACAAAAACAGAGGAATGTGTACCACGTTGCTGCATCACCTTTTCTTTTAAAAACACGTTTGGAACCGAGGAGACAAACCGTCGCAGTTTTGTGATTAGAAATTTCATCCGTTCTCGCTTAACGTAAGACTTTCGGCTGCTCAACAGTCTGAGGTCACTACTGTCCGACTCTCCATTTCATGATCCACCATACGTGTCGATGGGAGACGGGTCTGGATTGGCAGCGGGCAAGTGAAGTACACACTCGGCGTCATCGTCCTGCTGAAATAAGCAAGTCACCTTAATGGCAACATGTGTCTCTCTAAAATCCTAATATACGCCTCTGAGTCAATGGAACCTGCATACAGTATATAAGCAACTCACCAATGCGTTTGGGAAAGAATGCAACTTTTCTGGAGGAAAGTGCATGTGACTCAAAATCATAAGAAGATATTATACACAAATAAGTCGCGTACCAGACAAACGCAGCTCAAACTGAGTTTTTTTTGCAAAAAAATACATTAAAAACTAAAAAGTCTTCAGTTTGTTCCAGTTTCGCCGAACTCTCTCTTTCTGCTGTAGCTCGACTCTTCATCAAATATATCAAACACAGTTTTAACAGAACGAAGTGTAGGAGCATGTGAGTCTGCGAATATCTACAGCTCTCGGTTACACACAACGAGCCTGAACTGATCTAAACAAGCCGATCGTTTACGTCAGAGCAGAATCTTTATACCGCACATGAGCAGACGCTTGTGTTACTGTAACACATACAAATGACAGATTATTCCTTTTCTTTGATGTTTGTAGTTTTCAGTGGTTAACTACACAAAAATGGCAACATGTAGCGAAACTTTTACTTGAATCACTATGCAAAAATAAATGTAACGTAACTACCAGCTAACTACTGCACAACGCAGTCTAAACACTGGGTTAGTCACAGGACAGTCAGCGCCTTTCCCCCCGAAGTGCATTAAACTGTCCAGTGGCACTGTATTAGCAGCATTTCGAAATGATGGGGTGGCTTGTGACTTCACCCTCCCAGTGTTGGTGATACTAGCTACGATTCCCCCAATCATGCAGTGAGCTGAATCAGAAATCCCCCTCCCGAAAAAAAAACAGAAGTAAACTTCAGACAATTAACGTGTCTTAGCATTTTGGGATAATGGGGGAATTAGGTTTTTGGTCATGTTTTTAACTCATCAAGTCAGTTAAAGGCCTCTGAAATCTTCCCTTAATCTCTTGTTGGCATCATGCCCACATTAGGAGCCCCAGGCCGACACTGGTTTTCTCTATGAGCAAAACAAATTATTGCTATTGAACATTTCAGACCTGCTACGTTTTGTCTTGCGCTCGTTTTCCACCCAAATGTCACTAGATCTCCTGATTCATGAAGTAGTTTTATCAGTCCATCAAAACCTATGTTGTCATTGTGAACACACTCAGTCACACACGATGAAATGTGACCTCTGCTTTCAGGCAGCAACCAACAGGGCTGTTGTGTGTAATGGGACGGTTCCTTGCTTAACAGTACCACAGTGGTACCCGGGTCGGGACTTGAGCCTGCAACCTTCTGTTCACAAGGGCAAGGTCCTAAACACTAGACCAGCCCTGCTCAGGAGCAAGCGAACGCTCAGTGAAGTGATGCTGCATGAAAGTTTGAAGGCTTGTTTTGCTGGTTCTGGGAATTGAACCAGTGACCCTTAGGTCACAAACTCACTTCCCTAAGCATTAGGCCACGACTGTCCCTGGTGCGGTGGTCCGTCTTATGATGCCAGCTTAGTTTGCAACTCCCCCAGACTGCAGGGAAACCGGTCTAGACCTGGAGTTGCTAACACGCGAGGTCAGAAGATTACGTTAAAGGCCACTCACTGGTCCTGCTGATCTCGGGCGGAAGGCCGTGATCTGGTTGGTCAAGGCTTCCTCCCTCCAGGTCGTAGCGGTCCCTGTCGTCACACTCGTAGTGCTCGTGCCTGTGGTGGTCATGTCGCGAGCCCCGCTCCACGTCTGTCGCATCCCGACTGGACATGGACGAGCGCCTCCGCCTGCGCTTGCGCCGGTAGCCGCGCGGCACTGGGACCCCGATGTAAATAGACTGGCGATCTGTGGACGAACAGAGGGACGTTCACTGAGACACTATGGTCACTTCATTTATCTACATAAATGAGCCAACACTGCTTATGTTAAAGCTCCTGTAACTATACTAACTTAGCAACTTAGCTAATGCTAAAACCTTCTTAGTCAAAGCAAAGTGACTGAAAATTTTATTCAGTGAATTAGTTCTTGATTCCCTGTGCACTCAACAGCTATACATGGTCGTAGATGGGAGCTGATATATAGTGCAGCACGTTGACAACAGTCCATAACTGTTCACCCGTTTACTGGAGCTGTTAGCCTCTGAAACAGCCTGTGAATTAAAGCATGGGGTCGGTGTGTCTAATAAAGTGTCCAGTGAGGGGAAGTGGTACAAGGTTGGTGTTTCTAATAAAGTGGCCAATGAGTGAAAGTATGAGGTAGGTGTTTCTAATAAAGTGGCCAGTGAGGGGAACTTTGAGGTAGCTGTTTCTAATAAAGTGGCCAGTGAGGGGAACTTTGAGGTAGGTGTTTCTAATAAAGTGGCCAGTGAGAGGACGTATGAGGTAGCTGTTTCTAATAAAGTGGCCAGTGAGGGGAACTATGAGGTAGGTGTTTCTAATAAAGTGGCCAGTGAGGGGAACTATGAGGTAGGTGTTTCTAATAAAGTGGCCAGTGAGTGGCCAGTGAGTGGCCAGTGAGTGGTAGGGGTTTCTAATGGTGTGGATGGCGACTGTAATAGTAAGTGACCATAGGAGCTCATGATAGACAGACAGATAGACGCCTGGACGCGAAGTCTCGATCAGTATGCTTGTAATGGCTGATGCACCGCAACCCAAAGCTTTTTTCTTATCATCGTAAACCTTGTTGAACAGTCGTTACATTGATTCGGGCTGGTAATTTCATGCTCCAGATAACTTCGTGGTTTTGCGAAGCTGCGCTGATTCCAAATGATCTGGGCTTTATCTCCAGCACTGCTACACACTGCTGCGTGTGGACTGGACGCTGCATGTTTACATCAGTTTCCTGCCTAATTAGTTCTTGTGGGACTGTTATGTATAAAAGAAATATGATGCATCAGCCCAGTAAATGCCTTCACAGAGCCCTCCGATTAGTCCCTGCTGGCACAGCTGCAGGGCGGCGAGCCTGGCGCCTCCCGCCGAGCGTGTCACATTATGAATCAACGTTTGTTTTTACAAGTAATGGCTTGAACAAAAGGAGCAGCGTGAGACCCAATACGTCCCTTCAGCCGTGAATAACTGGTGATGAACGGCGTACGTCTGACCTCAAACAGCTCCTTAATGATCACAACAGGAATTCATCAGGGAGTTCCTTAATGGCGTAATGGGACAAACACTTGAGGAAAAATTAATGTAACAAATTGGGCATTGAATGAATTGGTTGCACCGTCCCAAAAAAAAACGCAAACAAACAACGCACTTCGCTGGCATTTACATAGGGAGCCACCACAACATTCCATAATCTACAAGCGTAATGTAGTTTCAACGAGGGTCCTTCTTTATTAGTAACAAATAAAGGCAATTTGTTGAATATATGGCCCATCCATCCATTCATCCATCCATCCGTCCATTTTCTGAACAGCTTCTTCCGTTTCCGGGTCGCGGGGAAGCTGGAGCCAATCCCAGCTGACTGTGGGCCTAAGGCGGGGTTCACCCA
>JBBPDA010109045.1:5000-10627 GCA_037974385.1 Arnoldichthys spilopterus | reverse complement strand
GTCAGAGCTGTTTCAGCAGCAGGAGGGACACACTCAGTATTAGGCAGGTGGTGTTAATGTTATGGCTGATCGGTGTATAGTGTATTTATTATCAATACACTTTTATTTGAATTATTCTTGGTTTAGTGTGCGTGCATGCGTATGTGTGTATATGTATATATATATAAGCTCACACACACATGCAACATGTCTCCTCAGGTCTTTAGACGGACAAAAACATACTGTATAGGTGGAATTTCTCAGCAGGAACAGCCTACACCCTGACCACTTTCACCTACATCACACACACACACACACACACACACACACACACACACACGCACACAGAGGCCTGCTGAGGTTTAACGTTGAGCCAGAGAAAGAGCTCACAGTCTGGACTCTGTTTTACTGCACACTGCAGGAATAAAGCTCACTCTGTACGTGTGCATGTGTGTGTGTGTGTGTGTGCTTATAGCTGTTTGCTCTGCTGTATATGCGAACATGCCTGAAATGTACCTGCACACTCGTCTGCTTACATTAAAGAGCCATTTCAGCCTGAAACGACAGCAATTCAGTTCAGACGTCCACAGGGCTTCACTGAGCTCAGGTAAAGTGGAGCCAAGATTCTGGTTCTGGGGTTTAGAACCAGAGCTATGAGGCTAACATGGCCAACACTAGAAGTTCTTCTGTGGAGCTGCTTAAACGGCATCCAGCTCTTCATCAAAGTGGAGCAGAGTCGTGGGTCTGATGATCCTGATCATTGTTAATTCCACACTCATTAAAACAGTGGGATCAGTTTGAACTCGTCTCCAGTTTGTCTAATATAAGGGGGTGGCCTACTTGGAGCATGGGTACTAGTTTGGCACCAGCGACAGGCTGCCGTTGGTGCAGTGGTCAGGGGTAGAGATTTTGTTGATGTGTGGTGGTGGCAGGTTGAGGCATTTTGCTATTTAGATGTATCATTCTGTCAGGCAGGTTGGGGGGGGGGTGCTTTATGGTTGTTTTGCTAACAAGCAGGACGACACCCCCCACCCTGCCCCACCACCAAATCGCCAGTTCACACCTGCACTGTAGAGCTGACTACTTGTGCGATATAGTAATTTTCCCTGTGTAAAATAGGTGCAACTTATACATATATATAGGTTTATATAGAATACTTCATACACTAATGTCTATTTATATTTTTTTGTAAAGTTAATTTTTTTTATCTTACTGTGTTGTATAGTTATTTAAATAGTATCTATTGCTTTACTCACTCTTCTGCTGCTCTTACCTTTTGTAATGCAAATATCCCACTTGTGGGACTAATAAAGGTTTATCTTATCTTATCTTTTACTTGTAGTGTTTCGGTTACTGAAAATGACTAATAAGTTACACTTACTAGATTCTCTTTTCAGTAATACTTAAATTACTTTACTGAATTCTGCATAGAAAGTTATTACATTACTTCTTACTGCATATAAAAATAATACAATTACTGATTACTGTGTAAAAAGTAATTAAAGTATTGATTACTGCATGTAAAAGTAATTAAAGTACTGATTACTGCATAAGAAGTAAAAGAATTACTGATTACTGCATATAAAAGTAATTACAGTACTGATTACTGCATAAGAAGTAAAAGAATTACTGATTACTGCATATAAAAGTAATTACAGTACTGATTACTGCATAAGAAGTAAATGAATTACTGATTACTGCATATAAAAGTAATTAAAATACTGATTACTGCATATAAAGGTAATTAAAGTACTGATTACTGCATAAGAAGTAAATAAAGTACTGATTACTGCATGTAAAAGTAGTTAAAGTACTGATTACTGCATGTAAAAGTAATTACAGTACTGATTACTGCATATAAAGGTAATTACAGTACTGATTACTGTATGTAAAAGTAATTACAGTACTGATTACTGCATATAAAGGTAATTACAGTACTGATTTCTGCATGTAAAAGTAATTACAGTACTAATTACTGCATATAAAGGTTATTTGTTGGGTAAAGTAACATTTGTGCTGCTTAACATTTGTGCTGCTTAAATATGGTTGTCGTGGTGACGCTGTTTAAGGCAGACTAAAGGAAAAAAGCAGTGCTAAGGCGATGTTCTGCCTGGTGAGTTGTAGCGTGTTCCTGGGCCGCTGCACTGAATGTTCTGCATGATGGATGGGAGTCGCACACCACCGCTTTCAGTTAGGAGCCGAAATAAGTGAATCATTCAACAACAACCGCGTGGAAACGATGGCAGAGACTTCACGACCCGACTCAGCCACAGAGAGATGGATCTGCACTCCCAGCCTGACAAAAATCCCTGATTGGAAACACTGCGGATTTTGGTGGGAAGACAGAGAAACCGTGGAAGCTTGAGGTAAAGCTGTAAGCAGCTCTGTAAGCTACGGTTAGCCTAGCGCACAGCTTATGGCCAACATGTGCAGAAATAGAGAGTGGAACAGCGGAACCTGCGGGGTTCTGTAGGAGGATTAACCACACTGTGTTTTTGGCACACAGGCCTTAAGTAACGAGCTCATTTAAATATCAGTTACTGTAATTGTGTTAATGAATTAGTTGCAGTACATGTCACCACTACAAACAGTGGCGTTACAGTAGCACCTTTCTGCCAACACTGTCCACATGGGATCACGTCACCCTGGACACACGTTATTGTTAGTAGGGCCAGAGAAAGCCAGTAAGATGGAAAAGGTTGTGTTGGGTTGAGTGGTGGTGATGAGGAGCAGGTGTAGAGGCAACTTACTACCCAAAAAGAGGCCCATGGACTAAAAAAAGCACTGCAGAACCTTTTACAGGGTTATACCGTAGGTACCACTGTAATGAGGTGCTGATTGACGGGACCGCAGGGTCCTGTAGCGACTGGAACACTCTTCTGGTAGATTTTTATCAGAAAGGAGTCAAAAAAAGTTAACGTTTCAAAGTGAAATTGTTGCTTCTCTGGTTCCGATGTGCTGCTGATGTAATCCTGTCTCCACAGCTGGGAGTCTTCTCGTGGGGTCATGGGGGTCATGGTAAAAATCTGGAACCACACAGTCAGATATTTCTCAGAGTGTGTGAACAGAGTCACAAACACTCCTGAAAGACATGGTGGACGTGTGTGTGTGTACAGTACATATGCACAGTGCAGCACATGTTTCAATCTAACCCTAAAGATGAAAGTCAAAATTGTCAAGCTGGCCAATAAGGAACCAGCAAATAGAGCTGGTCAGTGTGGAACTGGTCAATCAGGAACTGGCCAATAAGGAGCCGACTTATAAGTTAATGGGCAATAGGAAGCTTGTCTATAGGACGTTGGTCTATAGGAAGCTGGCCAGTGGGTAGCAGGTATATAGGAAGCTGGACAATAAGGAGCTGACCACTAATAAGCTGAGCAATAAGACGATGGTTTAAAAGTAACTGGCCAATAGGAAGCAGGCCAGTAGGGAACTGGCCAAGAGGGAGCTGGTCAATGTAGAGCTAATCAGTAGAAACCAGTACGCTAAGAGCTAAGCTAGAGCCACATTAGCATAAAGGTAGAGGGCAAGAGAGAGAGAGAGAGATGGAAAACAAAGAGAAAGAGAAGACAGAATGAGGGAGAGAAAATGAGAGAAACAGAAAAGAGAATGAGAGAAGCCAGTCATAGATATATTAGAGAGAGAGTGAGAGAGAGAGAGAAAGAAAGAAAGAAAGAGAGAGAGAGATGACCTCTTACCTGGGACAGTATGAGCAGTAGGCAGCTGTAAAGCAGTGAGAGCATCCTAGAGAGAGAGAACTGAGCTCAGAGTGTGAGAGAGAGAGAGAAGAAGGAGTGGGGGAGAGAGGGAAAGAGAGAGAGAGAGAGAGAGAGAGAGAGAGAGAGAGAAAGGGGAGGGAGTGGGAGAGAAGGGGGTGTAAGAAAGAGAGGAGAGAGAGTTAGAGAGAGAGAGAAAGGGGAGGGATTAGGAAAGAAGGGGGAGTGGGAGAGAGAGAGGGAGTGGGAGAGAGGGGGGGTGTGGAATAGCGATATAGAGGGAGTGAAAGAGTGAGAGTGCAAGAGTTGAGTTGACCTGTTGGAGAGAGGGATACAAAGCTCTCCTCTGTGTTCTCTATAAACACACCTTTCCCCCAGGTTAGTGCTACACACACATGCACAGACTTTCTCTGGCCTAGTTCTATTCCTCTCTCTCTCTCTCTCTCTCTCTCTCACTTTCTCTCTCTCTCTCTGTGTAAGCATGTTCTGAAGTGAATGCCACTTCGCTATCTGTCCCTGATGGAGGACTCTGGGTTTGGCCGATCCAGGAGAGCTCCACCTTGCAGAATGCACAGTACATGCAGTAAAGTTTGGTGGAGGAGGAATAATGGGCTGTGCAGTTTTCCAGTGTTTGGGCTCCTCAGTTCCACTAAAGGGTGATGTTTGCGCTACAGCACACACACATTTTACACAAATTTCAACTTTTCTTGCTCCAGCATCCCAGAAGACTGGATACTCTTATTGCTGCATGGTAATACCCATTGTCCTGGAATGGGATGTCCATTAAGCTCATATACAGTGAGGTCCATAAGTATTTGGACGTTGACACAGAACAGTAGTTGGACAAAGTGACTGGCTGGCAGCTTCATTTACATGATATATTGTTATTATCAAGCAGATAAAAGATCTACAGTTTATTCCAAGTCCTGAACGGGCATTTGGTAGCAGTACACTGGAATCCAACAGGCGCTTTCTGACTGGAGGAACATTTTCATAATTCTTTGAACTGTTGGTGGAAGTTCTCTCTTTTCATGTGTTCTCACTGCAGGAACTGAGATTATGGTTCTTAGAACATAATGTTGAAGGACTATTTTATCTCATATTTCAGGGTCGGTACTTTCTCCCACTAGAAAACCCATGAGTGGCAAAAGTGTGCGATGATTGGTCCAGACAACAAATGGCAAATGAACAGACAGTGAAGTCCAGGCTTTATAGGGCCAGAATGCGAAAGAGGAAATGCAGCACGGTTTTGATGTATTTAAGCATCTTCTTGTATGTGGTTGCTATAGCAGCCATCGGCCGACTCACATCACTTCAGCGTTCCTGCTGTTGGTGTGAAAGCAAACAGAAAAACCTCCCGTGAAGGTGTGTTGTTCTCAGAGGAGCTCCTCAGCAGGTAATTCATCTCAATGAGTCCCTAAAACTGCCTGAGGCCCAAAGAGGTGTCAGTGCAAGTGAAGGAGGCCAATATTAGGCTATAAATAAAATTTTTTTTAATTTTTCACTTACCGAAGGCAGCAGGAAAAGCCTGGCAAAGCATTTCAGGGGAGGAAGATCTGCATTCGGTGATGTCCATTGGTTCTAGACTTCTGGTGGACACTGACTGCCAATGAAGTCCATCCCAGTGTTAAAGTAATGCTTATATCAGGAATCACGTGAGTTAGACCAGTTACTGTGGAGCCTCTGTAAATGTAGCGACTATGTGGCTGCAACTTCTGAAGGCTTCGTGCGGCACCTTTGTTAGTCTACACTTCCATCACATTTCGGCTGCTTCGTCTCACATTCAGAGGCACAAACATCCAGCCATCCATTTTTTAAACAGCTCCTTCCATTTTGGGTCACAGAGAAGCTGGAGCCAATCCCAGCTGACTACGGGCCCAGGGCGGGGTTCACCCAGGACAGGAAGCCAACCCACCCCTGGGCAACACATAG
>JBBPDA010109043.1:0-10628 GCA_037974385.1 Arnoldichthys spilopterus | reverse complement strand
CCTGCCTATTTTATTTTATAATTCATATTCTATTCTTTGTACAATTTTTACTTCTAAATTTCTTTTTAACCTATTATATATATATATAAATATAATGTTCAGGGTGCATTTCACTACATGTTGTAGGGGCTTTTAACACATCTTTACCAGGGGTGTTAATAATTATGTTTATGTTACATTATTAGGTTCCCTCTTGCTAGTACCTGGTTGGACCCTTTTGCCTTAACTTAACTGCCTTAATTCTTTGTAGCATAGATTCAGGTACAAGGTGTTAGAAACGTTCCTCAGAGATTTTGGACCATATTGACATAAAATCATCACGCAGTTGCTGCAGATTTGTCGGCTGCACATCTATGATGCGAATCTCCCGTTCCCCCTCATCCAGAAGGGGCTCTGTTGGATTGAGATTGGAGTGCAGTGAACTCATTGAAAAACTAACAAACAGTTCTTACACACAATAAACAAAACATACACACTACACTGAATCTGTAAAAAGAAATTTGCTAAGAAAGATATAGAAATATGAGATATATGCACATATGTAATGCTCTATTAAATGTAAATAATCACGTATATCATGGAAAAAACAAATTTGTACAATTTTTAAAAATGTTTTATATAAAGGTGTTATGCTTTGCATTGCTTTCGAATGTGTCTTTCGTGCACTTGTCCATATATGGAAAAAAAGCTGCAAAAACTGCATCCACCTGCCTATTAAAGCTGCAGTAGTAGCATGTTCATACTGGGTTCAGGAACTCCGCAATGATTAGCGTCAAACTGTAATACATGATGTGCACTGTAGATGAATTCTGGATTAAAATCATTCCTCAATTATTCCTTTTTTTGATTTAACATTTTCTTGTTTGCCTTAGACCCCCCCCCAACCACCCACCCCACCCCCACCCACACAAACACACCTCACACACACACATACTCATACATACACTGGTGTGGATAACATGCCAGCTCCCACTTGGGCGATTTCACGCCTTGGCGCTTACAGGACTGATATCCTCCCTCAGCCAGCATCTGTAGCTCACACACTGTGAGGGGCACACACACACACACACACACACACATTTGTTTTTATAACTTGTCAGGACAAGAGATCGTATGTACGTGTCTAAATCTGATACTCATATCTCATATACTCAGTATCTACATTTCATAATCAATTTACCACAGATTTATTAAGCACATCACCTCTGTCCCAAAAAAACAATCATTTGAACACAGAAACGGTCCTTTACGTTTAATGGTAAAACCTCTAACACTATTCTAACGCTACATTCGCTTGTGTTGGAAGAGAAGGACGTCTGGTCACCTAGTCCTCTATACTCTCTGTGCTGCGCTCAGTTCTCTTGCCCTCACCCAATGTTCAGTGCTGCTGCTTGCACTGGTCACTTTTTCATTCATGTACATCGCACTGTACACAATGTGCCCTTCCCATGGTCCCTTTATATATTTGTGTAAATATTTTTTTATGTATGTATGTATGTATGTATGTATGTATGTATGTATGTATGTATATATCTTTTTATTTTTTTATTTTATATTTATTTTTATTTAATATTCATATTTATCTATCATGTTCTTCTGCTGAGTTTACTGGTTCTTTACATTCCAACACATTTCATTGTACTGTTGACCCAACATTAACATACAATGAACTTGAACTTTTTTGGGTTTTCTTTGGTCCGGAGCACATGGCGTCCGTTTCTCATAAAAACTACCTGGAATACTGATTCATCTGACCACAGTGCACGTTTCCGCCGTGTGATGGTCCATCCCAGATGCCCCCGAGCCCAGAGAAGTCGACAGCGCTTCTGGACACTGTTAACATAGAGCTTTCTTTTGGCATTTGTAGAGGTAACTACGTATTGTGGTACTTGACAAAGGTTTGCCAAAGTCTTGATCACCTGTTGACAGCACCTGTTTCAAATCACATCATTATTTAACCAATGTACCTCATTATTGGATTCAGTAATACAGCGGTGGGCATCGAGGAGAGACCACACTGTGTGTCCAAAATACAAGCTTACGACAGTTTGAATCCAAACAAGATGCTGCAAGACGCCACATAGACCCAGTCCACACATAGCCGGGTAGCGTCTGTGTTAAAAATAGTAGTGGCATCTGAAGCTCAGCCGTACAATGGGGGGGGGGGTAGTTTCTCCCACTCTCTCTTACTGTTATAAATGTTATTGATTTTAAATGATTCTTTGTTTTGTTATTTGTAATACTCAGACTCATAAACATACGCCAATCAGCCGTAACATTAAAACCACCTGCTCAATATAGTTTATGTTCCCCTTATACTAAAAGAAAAGCTCTGACCCATCAAAGTATGGACATGACCTCTGGACACATGCTGTCGTATCTGGCAGCAGGATGTTTGCAGCAGAAGTTGTCAGGAGGGGCCTCAATGGATCGGTTTGTCCAGCACATCCACAGATGCTCGATCAGACTGAGATCTTTAGAATTCAGTGGCCAAATTAACACCTTAAGCGATTTCCTCCGGGATAAATAACGTTTTCTGATTCCGGTTCAGTTCATTTAAGCTACAGTTGCTCTTCTGTAGGACTGGGCAAGGCAAGCTAATCTTTATTCCCCAGGCACAACAATAAGCCTTGAGCACCCATGGCACTATTTCCAGTTCATTTTGGTAGGTACTAACCACTGCATAAAGGGAACCCACCACCGTTTGGCCCACAACTCCTCAGATCCTTATGCTCGCCCCTTTGTCCTGCTTCCAACATGTCATCTTTAAGAACTGAGTGTTCACTTGCTGGATAATCCCACCTCTTGAAAGGTCTTATCGTAACAAGATAATCAATGTTATTCACTTCACCTGTCAGTGGTTTGAATGTTAAGGGCGACCGGTGTGTCTGAGCGAGTCCAGAAATCGTGGCTACACACTCAAAAATCCATGTAATGAATGGAATTCACGCGGCTCTCCCAGAGGACGAAGCCGGGAGGCATAAACAGCACTGCACGACACTGCTAATAAACAAAGCTGTGGATGAATGGATTTTTGCTTCGCTCCTGTTTGCACTAGAAGGGAGAGAAAGAGGGAGAGAGAGAGTGAGGGAGAGAGAGTCTCTCTGCCGCAGTGTCTCCAGCAAATTACCGTTTGTTTTTCCTCCACTGAAGAATAAACAGAACTCACTGTACATTTCTGTTACAAGATAAATTCCGTCTCTCCGAGAGCGGAGGGCCAATGAGGAGACAGCCGCTTACGGCCTCTAATGCCAGCGTCGCGGTAGGAGAGTTTTCATTCCCGCCGAGACAATTGATTCGGCGCTTGTTTTCCTTCAAAAGCATTGTCTTGTGGTAATGGGTTCAAACAGGGAGGAAGCCGGAGAGAGCGCGTGCGTTCCTCCTGTTGTTGTTTTCCATGCTGGCTGACTGAAAACGGTCAGTCATTTGTTTGGGAGGCAAATTGACTGGGATGTCGTACTGTTTCAGTCACGTATGAGAATATGACAGGAACAAAAGCGGAGGACAAACAAAAATGTCATTCGAAATTAACACTAGGATTGAATTTGAGCCCCTCTGAGTGAGGGGGGGGGGTGGCTCACCGAAAGCGCACACCCCCAAAATTAACACCGTTTGTTATGCAAATAAGCCCACAGCTTCTGTTTGTGCCGTGTGTGTGTGTGTGTGTGTGTGTGTGTGTGTGTGTGTGTGTGTGTTTTCCCCGGCTATATCTCTCGCAATATTTTTTTCCCACCTGATTTCTGCCCTTATGCCCACTTGCATCTGTGCTTTAACGCCACATTACTCACAATGCTTTGCTCTTAAGGAGACCCACGCTACCTTTTATAGCTAATGGGTAACCACGGTTTCCTAAAAAGCAGAGCATTATGGGTAATGTAGTGCTATTGTGCCAATGTGAGTGGGAATAAGGGCAGAGAAGCAGAGGATTTGCTAAGCAACCGTAAAACCAAACACAGCGGCTTCCCTGTGTTAATGCATACATTGTTCAGGAATGGTTTGAGGAACATGAGCTCAGGTGTTGACCTGGCCTCCAAATTTCCCAGATCTCCATCTGTTCGAGCATCTGTGGGATGATCTAGTTTGTGTAGAACATCTCAAGCAGATTGACACCTGGGGAATGTGGAGGCCAATCACAGGCATCATTTATAGGCAACCCTGAATTCCTCATGCTCATCAGTGAGCCTTGGGTTCCCATGACACTGTCAGCAGGTTTACTAGCTGTCCTTCATTAGAGGAATTTTGGAAACCACTGCATACTGGGAATACCCTCAGAAGACCTGCCATTTTGGAGATCAGTCGTCTTACCCACACATTCTGACCCTCAGGTCCTTACGCTCAGCCATTTTTCCTGCTTCTAACATGACTTCAAGAGCTGACTGTTTACTTGCTGCCTAATATAAGTATCACCTCCCGTTAACAGGTGACACCTTAAGGAGATCATCACTTTACCTGTCAGTGGCTTTAGTGCTGTGACTCATTGGTGTGTGTGTGTGTGTGTGTGTGTGTGTGTATGTAGCACTAACAAAGACACCATCATGTCCACAGAAAGAGAGGGATGGCTGAAAATGTGTAATAATCTCCTCATAGAGATATCCAAGCTCATCTTGTAGGGTAATGTAAGTGATCATTCATTATTGTTAGCTTGAATGCTAATATAAAACACAAAACTCCATAGACAGGCTAGCAGAAATGAGCATTTCACAATAGTGGTCATTTGTGGTTTAAACTGGCAAAAAAGCATATTGCATCACTTTTTCCTACTTTTAAATGGAGTGAAAATGGCTATTTCGTCATTGTGAACACACCTAAAGTGTACCACAATTAAATTTGACCTGCATTTTACCCATGCACACACCCATTTACAGCTAGGAGAAGTAGGAGGCTAACAGTAACTCTGCTGTCTAACGGCTGTGTTCTCTTCCTCCCTATAATTCAGGCTTAGTTCACCCTCAGCTCAGAGAAGTGCAAGGTGGAAGTTGTCATCCGTGGGCAGAAACATTGGTTATCTGGTGATTTCCGAATTGTAAAGCAGGTCTTCATCATATAGGCCTGGGCCTAGTGGTTAGGACATTGCCCTTGGGACCTAAAGGTCATAGGTTCGAGCCCTGGCTCAGCCACCACTGAGGTTCCCTTGAGCAAGGTACCGTCCCACTACACTGCTGCCCAGGCGCTGTTGGTAGCTGCCCACTGCTCCACGTGTGCACGTGTAATGGGTTAAATTGGTTAAAGTGTGTTAACAATGACAAAAAGTCACTTCCACTTCACTTTAGTAGTGTTGAACCAGAGGGGGCCCTCAACTAACTGATAATGTCATTCTGGCAGTTTGAAAAGTTTTAAAAGTGTTAAAAATTCAGATGTTTAAAAAAAATAAATAAATAAATAAAGAGGGTGTAATTACTTTTTAGGAGCCTTTTAAAGTGTGTAGTTGGGCCTTTAGGACCCATTGTGTATCGTGAGGGTCTAAAATTTTCCAGCAAAGTAAGGGACCTTACAAAATGTTAAACGAAATGGTGCTGAGCCCCACGGCCTCATGGGTAATCCGGGCTCGGCTGTGCTGCAGGACTTCGATATTGGAGCTAATGTAACTGTGAGCAATTGTTTTGGTTGCCGGCGTCTCTCCATAAGGCCGGAGCGGAATGTGATTTGGAAAGCCATTTTATACTTCATTTCTACCTCCGCCCACGCGCGAGCGTGTGTGTGAGAGAGAGTGTGTGAGAGAGTGTGTGTGTGTGTGTGTGTGTGTGTGTGTGTGAGAGAGAGTGTGTGTGTGTGTGTGTGTCAGTAAACACTTCTGCTCCACTTTGTCTTTGTAGCGCAGTGAGTGAACACACAAGCGCACACCTACGCGTAACAAGCGCACAAACAGCGCGTTTTGCTTCGCCGCGCACGGATCCCTCTCAAATGAACTAGACCGGTGGCTTTTCAATACATTCTTTTAATCATATCAACTGACTGGATCTCAGCGTGCGACGTGACATCTTTGAGCGCGAGCGCTGAGCCGAGTCTGGGCACACACAAGCTGCTCGAATAATCTCCCTCCGTCTCCAAAAGTTCTTTGTTCTCTGGCACAGAAAGTCAAACAGTATGACAGGGCCTTATGAAACAGAGGAGGCTTCACACACGCGCTCAAGTCGGCGGCAGATTTGTTTGGTATTGGAGCCTGCCCCGGTGTGTGCTCGCCGGTGTTAGTGCAGGGATTTGCAAGTGCCGGATCTTTAAAAAATAAATAAAAATATAAAGAAATAAATTAAATTCCGCCCTGTTCGAGAGCCAGCGCCGGAATAGCAGCATCGTCTCAGCACAAAGCCTGGATTAAACGTGGAGTCTGGATGTTCCTCTTGCACCACACATGGGGAAAAATGGTCTTTTCAGGTGCTTACATTGCCTTTAACTGACATTCAGCCAAATATCTATTAGCTCTAACCTTAACTGAGTGTGTGAGTGATTATTTGTCATTGTGAACACACCACAGCACAGCAAACAGGGCAGGAGTGGCCTAGCGGTTAGGACATTGCCCTTGGGATCTCTAGGTCACAGGTTCAAGTCCCAGCCTGGGCACCCCTGAGGTGCCTTTGAGCAAGGGGCAGTTGATAGCTGCACGTGTGATGTGTTAAATGCAGAGGTCACATTTGGTTGTGGTGCTTGAGTGTGTTCACAATGACAAATAGTCACTTTCACACAGTGCACCGCAACAAAATGTGGCCCATCTGTGTAGGGGAGGTGGGCAACTGATGTGGGAGCATTGCTTCGGGATGGTACTATGCACATGGGTACTTGTAATGGTCTGGGATTTGATCTGGCAACCTTCAGGGCAACACCCTAACCACTGCACCACCACCGCCCCCAAGACTGTAGGAGATTCAAGTTTGATCACTTGTCACATGCACAGTTACACGAGTGGTACAGCATGTAGTAAAACAATGTTTGTGAACCCTTTAAAGTACTCAATGTTTTTATATGAAATTGACCTGAAACATCATGCGATTTTCAAACAAGTCCTAAAAGTAGATGAAGAAAGTGACTATTTGCCATCATGAACACACCCAAGCACCACAACAAAATGTGACCTCTGCATTTAACCCGTCACACATGGAGCAGTGGGCAACTATCAACAGCGCCTTGGGAGCAGTGTAGCAGGACGGTACGTTGCTCAAGGGTATCTCATTGAGTCCTGGCCTGGGACTTGAACCTGCGACCTTCAGTTCATAACGACAAGGCCCTTATCACAAGGCCAAATGCAGGAGTCACATTTCGTTGTGGTGCTTGAGTACTTACTCATTGACTGAAGATATCACATTTATTGAGCTTAATGTTTATTTAATGTGACTTTTCTTACATTTGAAATAGAATTTCACTGAATAACCAAGTGCAGTCTCAAGCGTTGTCTACTGTGACCCCAGTCTGCTCCAAAAAAAAATTAAAATCTAAAAATAAAAGAACAATTGGAAGGCAAGAGTAACAGCACAATAATCTCAATTATCTTGTTTTTTATAATTGTCAGAATCCAAAATTGTAGTTATAAAGCAAAATCTGATTAATCGCAGAGCCCTAGTTGTGGTAGATAAGTTCGGCCTCACATGACTTATCTACCACTGACTGTACGGCCTTAAAGCAGATCAGGGGAGCTGTGTTTTGTTGTAGAATGTGGTAAAAATATAATACTTTTCACTTTGCATATTTTCCCTATTTTACAGCTTATGTTTGGCCTTGAATTGGGTTATAACATCCTCTCCAGAGAAAACACTTACATATGACAAATCTGCGCATTTTTAGCGCATCATTTCTTTTTATGTTCTTCGTTTAAGGTATTGTGATATAAAACATGTTGTACAGGCCACAACGGGTTAAATGTGGGCGATGAGCAGGTGTTGAGTAGAAGGTGAGCATCTGCAGCGTGTCTACAGTAGCCCATTAAAATGTAGCACTACTTTTTTTCCTCTGAGACAGACTCGGCCGTTAGTGCTCAGTCTGGACGTGGACAATGCTATTAAAGGAGATAATAATTGTGGATGAAAGTCGCCCTCCCCAGGGTGCTGTGTAATTGACTGTTTGGCTCCTGTTGCTCTGTTCTTGCTGTTGGCGGAAAGTGGCAGGAAAATCGCCGACGGCTCGCTGCCTCGGGAGCCACAGGCCATCGCTCTCTCTGAAATATGAGCTCACAGGAGACTGCATGGCAGCAAGGATTAATCAGAGCCTCTTTCTTTAAGCCACCTTCACACTTTCCCTGGAAATTTACTCCGGCAAACTCCAGTCCAGTCGTCACCGGAAGCTCCGCTAAATGGGCTTCATCTCCGTGAACAAAGCCGAATAAATTTGAGACGATTTCCAGTCGTCCGGGTCATTTGCTTCCTGAGTAGTAGTAAGTCAAGGCAACTCTTCCTGCAGTTCAGTCTTAAAAACCCTTTGCTACCAGTCAGCTCGAATGAGTCGTGGGAATATTCCTTCACTGTGAATACTCTGTGATGGAGTCACATTTGTGATGTCATCAACATCACTTTGTGATGCAGTGAAACTCCCGCTGGTCGTCACTTCAGGCCTTTCATCAAACTCAATGTCCATGACATTGTAAAACTTCTCTCAATGATGCCCTCAAACTCCACACATCAGTGATGCCATAAAGGCACCCGGGATGTCGCGAAACCTCTTACCATGCAACTTCAGACCTATTATAACACTTCATGTTTGTGACATCATAAAACTCTACTGCCGCCATGAAACGCCACACGCTAGTGATTTTATAAAGGCACCCGGGATGTCACGAAACTTCTTACTCGTGATGTCATGCAACCTCAGACCTATCATAACACTTTGTGTCTGACATCATAAAACTTCGGTGCCACCTTGAAACGCCACTAGTGATGTCATAAAAGCACCATAGAAGTCATGTAGCTTCAGACCTTTCTCAACACTCCATGTCTGTGACATCATAAACCTTCAGTGGTGCCACTAAACTCCCTAGTGATGTCATAAAACTACCCAGGATGTCCTGAAGCGTGACACCTGTGATGTCATTACATTTGAGAAGTGTGAGGCCACAAATCTTGAGTTTAATGTCGTTAAACACTGGTAGCATAAAACAACACACTGCTGAAAGTCATACAACTTTATAATGCTTCACATCTCAGTCATGTCACTTCATACCTCTGATGTCATTGGTAGCGTCACTTCACGCTTGTGATGTCATAACCTTTTCTCCCTCTGGGTTTGACTTTAATATGTGTAATAACCATGAAGTGTAGTCTCCTGGTCTTCCTTCTACTAAAGAGGCCAAACGTGGTGATTTTGTGCTGTAGACAGATGTTCGCCGTCCTGACAGTGGCAATCACAATCTGTAATTGCACTGCTTCATGGATGGCGAGCACCATAATAATCGATATCATCGTTTTAGCAGCTCATAATGCATGTCTGAGGCTGGACTGAAGGGGGAATTGTTTAATTAACAGGGTTCTTTAGTCTGTGGTGCTGGCCTTGGCGTGGTGAAGCGGTTTAATTAGATTAGGGAATGCACGCTGCCTCCATTCATCCTGCCTGTCACCGTCACTCAATTACTCCATAACCTTCCGCACTGTGTGTGTGTTTAAAACCCAGCCGTCACGCAAGGTCATCTATCATTTTCTGACCAAGCCATTTGTCAGCGCTGATTGGTTTTGTGTCCACTCACTGCGGCCCAGTCACCCACCGCAGCGCAATCCTATGTTTGTTGGAAATGCCTGGTATGTGTGTGCTTCCTGCAGGGGTGGCCAAAACTATGTGTGTGTGTGTGTATGTGTGTGTGTGTGCGCACAGGTGGCTATAGCTTTGGGTCTTGTTCTGCTGCTGCTGGTCCTAAAGAGCTTTGAGTGCACAGTTTGTATTTCTGGGATTCTTTCTGTCTACACACCACATGTACGGTAACACTTGTTGAGTGTGTGTGTGCCTGTGTCCAGTTTTGCCTCTCTCCTCTCCGGTTGCTCTTGTTCATCAGCTGGATGTGTGGATTTTCTCTCTCTGAATTTTAATCCCTTAGTTCCTGTTTGTGCTGTACAGGATGGACTTTAGCCTCTGAAATAGCATCAGCAGCCAAAGTCCATTTAATCAGGCCTGACAGTTTGGTCCCATCTTGAATACAGCCCGAAAGCATTGGAGTCCAATGCTGATCTGAGCCTTTTTTTAAAGCCTGACCGAACCTGAACCGCATGATCAGGATTTGAGGACGAACCCGACCCGACCTGCATAATCAGGTTTTGAACAAGAACCCGACTCGACCTGCATAATCAGGTTTTGAACAAGAACCCGACTCCACCTGCATAATCAGGTTTTGAACAAGAACCCGACTCGACCTGCATAATCAGGTTTTGAGGACGAACCCGACACAAACCCCATGATCAGGTTTTGAGGACGAACCCGACCCGAACCCCATGATTAGGTTTTGAGGACGAACCCGACCTGAACCACATGATCAGGTTTTGAGGACGAACCCGACCTGAACCCCATAATCAGGTTTTAAGGACGAACCCGACCTGAACCCCATGATCAGGTTTTGAGGACGAACCCGACCTGAACCACATGATCAGGTTTTGAGGACGAACCCGACCTGAACCACATGATCAGGTTTTGAGGACGAACCCGACCTGAACCCCATAATCAGG
>JBBPDA010109042.1:0-10630 GCA_037974385.1 Arnoldichthys spilopterus | reverse complement strand
GGCAGTAATCAGTGTGTGTAATCTGTGGGGTTTGAGCTTCATCCTTCACTGTAGTAGTGAATATGGATCAGTGTCTTCATTAGAGCTGAACCTTGACGTCGTCGTGTTAAAAATCCTCTGGGATCACACTCTGACGGAAGAATCATGGGACGGATACGGTCCTCTAGAGTTAAACTAACAGCGTGTACGCGCAATAAAGACTTTTCGGCAGAAATTGACACCCAAAAAAAACGCATGCAACACCTTCTGAGTCCTGAACACCTGGATGGTCTGATTTACTCCCAACGTGCAGAAAAACAGTCGTCGTTTGATCTGCACTCACCTGACGCCACAAACGTCAGGAAAACGCTTGATTCAGACGCCCGCGTGGAGCGTGAGATACTGGCACCCAATGCCAAAAAGGTCAAGACGTCTTGTTTGAAGCTGTTAGTACGAGGCCTTGCTCTGTTTCCCGTGGGTCTGTTTTTGTTGTAGCACCGCTTTTACGAATCGCACTCCTCACGCTAAACCAGCGGCCTGAGATTCCCCACCAGACTCTGACCCATGGGCAAATCCTCGTCCTGTTGGTCAGAGCGACACTTTCATTTCTGTATTAACGACATGTTGCACCACCGAAGTGGAATACGCAGCACTGGGAAGAGTGGAGCATCGTTTAAAGACTAAATGCTTTGACTGAATTTAACTGACGTACCTCAGGAAGTGTAAACTCTCATTTCTGTAAAGTGACCGTCGTGTAGGAACAGAGCTGTGCTAACTATTCGTTGTACAAAATGCTTTAACCAAACACAATCTTGTTTCCAATGTCACACTTGTCATGTGATTAGTTGTTGTATTATCGTAGCAGTGGCAGAAAATAAACACTTGAGATGACACTTGATGTAATTGGACGTCTGTTGCACCTCGATGCGTTACAACACCCAGCAACTCGAGCCTTGGGCTGTGATTGGTCACCATGTCAGAAACACTGCGATTGGTTAGAGGTTCATTCATATATTGCAGAGACCGGTTCTGTAGAACAGCTGGAGCAGCTCTGACCGTGCTGCACTGTGTGTTCTGACCCCTTTCTATCAGAGTCAGCATCACTTTCTACACCACGGTAGCTCTTCTGTGGGATCAGACCAGACCCGCTAGCCTTCACTGCCCACATGCATCAGTTAGACTTCTTCACCAGTCGTCCTTCCCTGGGTCACTGTTGGTAGGTACGAACTACTGCACACCTGGAACACTCCACAAGACCTGCCGTTCTGGAGACGCTCTGACTGTAGAACGTCACAATAAGGCCCTTACGCCTCTGCTTCCAGCACATCAACTTCAAAAACTGACTGTTCACTTGCTGTGTAATGTATCCAACCCCCCTAACAAATGATGTCAGTGTTATTCACCGGTCGGTGGTGTTGTCTATATATATATATATATACACACACACACACACACACATATACAGTGGTGCTTGAAAGTTTGTGCACCCTTTAAAATAACGTAGGCCACATCCATATAAAAATATAGAACATTTTAAAGGGTGCACAAACTTTTAAGCATATATATATATATATATATATATATATATATAGTGAATTTGCTGAAAATACAGAAGTTGCCTCATAAACGTCTCATCATAAACGGCCCGAAACGAAGGGGCACGAGGTTACGGAGGCCGAGGGAAAACACAGCCATAATGAGATAAACACACCGCAGCCTGCGTGCAGGAAATGCCAGCCACTTCCCAACAAAACCCAGTTATCTTGACTCCTGTTATGAGCCGCGGGAGGGGGAGAAGGCCTTTGTGCATGATCTTGCACTCACAAACAACAACAACAGGCAAAGGTCGTTCAAAGCAAACTTTAATTCTAGAAAAGTCCGTGGTCGTCCGAGAGTAAAACCCAGGTCTATAAAAGGAAAAACCTCGTCCTGCGCTTGCTCAGACCAGGCCTAACGTTTGCATAGACAGTGTAGGAGGGAAAAACACCTAGTTTCATAATAGCGGTCACAAAGTTGCATACTGGTTTCCATATGTACAGTCGATAGCCCCATATATATTTAGAATACAGTGCTGGTGGAGTGTGTGGACGTACAGCGGGAGGCAAGAAGTCTGAGCCCTCGAAGAAGTTTTCTCCGCCACAGTTGATACAAATCGGACACTTCCCAGGCAGAACGTGTGAAACATCTGCATGGATTTCGGAGTTTCTCTGGTGTTGCCCTCCTGCTTTAGCGTTGGCCTGACTCCAGTTTGTGCAGAGGCCTCTGACGAGCGGATCGGCTCCGCCCAGGTCGTCTGAACACACTCGATATGCACTGTTCACGCTACACGGTTCTGAGGCTTTTGTGTGTGAACGCCGACTCCAACCAGATTATCTAGCCTAAACATCTGGGCCAGTTGGTCGTGAGCTACAGCCAATCAGAGCACAGGACACGAGTCGACGGAAAGAGGCGCGGGACACTCCCCCCCCCCAAGATGGAGAGAGAGCAAGGCTGTGTGACGGTGACTCAGCAAACTGACTGATCTCCACCGCTCTCTGCACGTGTGAGCTGATCCATTCCTTCGCCCTCATCCCTCTCTCTCTCCTTTCACACGGTTTTTCGGAGTTTATGATCCCGCGAAAGCGCTCGTTTATGGGTAATTCCATGTTAAACCACGTCATACTGACCTGATCTCATGAGTAGCCCACAGAACTGAAATTGCACATGTTTTTTTGGGTCAATATTTGGGTCAACAGGGTTGTAACTTAATGTGTGTGTGTGTGTGTGTGGGGGTGGGGGGGTATGATTTTGACTGGCTATGTCTCCACAAATATAACTCCAAAATAATAAAAAAAAAAAAAAAAAAAAAAACTTACCATGAGTAAAACATTGAATAGCAAAAAAAAAACTATATTTTAAAATTTAAAGTAAAATGTCTTCATAAAACTAGAAAAAAATTTAATAATACATTGAATAGCAAAAAAAATTATATTTTAAAACTTAAAAGTAATTTTTTTACTAAAGCAAACCTATAAAGTCATATACATCTCCAGAAAATTTGGTCTATAGTTTTTCTTTGAAGCCACTGCTGAAATATTATTACTTTTATTACATTATTAGGTGGCATCACATGGTTCCGTATCACTAACGGGCCTATTTTTATAGCAGCCATATTTGACGGCGAGGTCCAAAGGTGTGATGATTTAACATGGAATTGTCCTTATGTTGGACATGCGTTTTTAGACCATTAGATTTAGATCATGTAGTGTGAACAAGGCATAAGTGAAAGGGAGGAGACTGGAACACACGCTGACCTTTCTGTTTAAAGACCTTAGCATGGTCAGTGTCCCAGATCTGCTTCAGGTCAAACAGGGGGATAAATCCCAGATTCTCGATGTTGGTTCAGACTTTTGCCCCCCCCCTGAAGGAAGTCACGTGAGGGATCATGCTGGTTGGTCCTACACTGACTCAGGATGCGAAGCTTAGCTCTGTTTACAACAGCAGTAACATTTCATGCAGTGCAAATCTGTAATCACACCTGAAAATCAAGTTTTTCCACTTTTCCAGGCCAATTGGCTTCGGTGGATGAACCGCCTCAGGCTTTTGGCAAAGTCATGGTGAAGTTCAGTGACAGGCTGCCAGCTCAGATGCACAGCCATCATGAGAATGAGTTTACTCTTCTAAACTCATCTTCAACTCCACACCAGGGCTGATGATGGCCAGCAGGAAGGCCAGAGAGCTCTGATCATGTCCACCTGCTCAGTACATGCTAGCGAATTATGCTAGCACTGTTATTTTCCAATATTTCAACGTCCTCTCCCTCCCAAACCCAGATTAGCTGCTAAACAGTCGATTCAGACATAGCAACAGCTAGCATTAGCACTTTTCTGACATTTTTATATTCCTCCCAAACATTTTTCCAAAAGGTTTTCTCACACTAAAACCTAGCTTAGCACCTAGCTTTAACATTTTTCCAACATGTTTGTTTTCCCCATCAAAAACCTACAGTTAACTTAAGTGTTTTTGTTTGTTTCGATGTTCAGTCGCATTAGCATTTCTCTGCCATGTCTTCTAGCAGCTAGCTTTAGCAGTTTGTCAAACATTTAATGTCCCCTCCCATCAAAAAACACCTGGCATTAGCATTTTTGTAAAATATCTTGTCCTATCAAAGGACATCAAGGATGAGCAGCTAGCATTAGCATTTTTCTGACATGACTGGATTTGTTCTCCCACCACAACCTGGTTAGTTTTAACATGTTTCTGTCTAATCTCTTCAAAACCAGCTAACTTTGGACATTTTAACGTCTTTCACCAAAAATGAAGAGTGAGCTTTAGCAGTTTTACAACATGTCTCCCACCCTTAAAAATCTACAACTGCAGATTTAGATTTTTTTTTTACATTTTGATGTGTTCTCTCAGCAAAACCCAGGTGGTGTTAGCATACTTCTGTCATGTTTTTTCCCCTCAAAACATTGGTTAGCAGCTAGATTTTGCAGTTTTTAAACATTTTTGATGTCCCCTACCAACAAAGCTAGCATTAGCAAATTTGTGACTTTCTTTTCCCCCAAAAAAACGGACTTGGCAGCTAGCGTTAGCATATTTCTGCCGACATAGCTTAGCACCCAGCTTTAGCCTTTTCCCATGTTTATGTCTTCCCATTTAAAATCTTACTACAGTGAACTTTAGCTTATTTTTTTTGATACTATGATGTGTTCTCTCAGGACAATCTTGGTCATGTTAATATTTTTTGCTATGTCTACTCACCAAAACTTAGGCAGTTTTCTGACATGATTGGACTTGTTCTCCCACCAAAACCTGGAAATAACTTTCTAATCTTATCAAAACCTAAAAGCTAGCATTAGCATTTTTCCACCATGTTCATGTCTTCTCCATCAGAAACCTACAAAAGCAGCTTTTTTCTCTCTCAACAAATCCTGGGTGGCACTAGTATATGCCATATTTCCTCCCACCAAAACATTGGTTGGCAGCTATATTTAGCAGTTTAAAGACATGTCGACTGTTTTTCTGACACGTCTGTGTCTTCTCCCACCAAAAACAACGGGATGGGACTCCTCTCACCTCCACAGTCTACTCTCCCAAGTCCACCGTTCGTTCTAGGAGTCCAGGAGCGTGTGCCACTGGCACACCTGCTGGCCCTCGGCCTCCTTCATCTGGCTCCAGTGCTCCTCCTGGTCCTCGGTGGTGCTGTTGAGGCCGAGCGAAACCCAGCCCACCCGCTCCCTTCGTCTCATGCTGCTGCGCCGGCAGTACACCACTACCTGCAGAGTCACCTCCGACAGCTGGAACAGCGCCACCTGGAACACGAAGGTCTCCTTGTAGGTGGGGTTTGGCTGGCCGCGGCAAACGGACGTCTTGCACTTGGACATCTCCTTCCCCTTCGAGTCGAGCATGATCAGCTTCACGTATGTGTCTGAGCGGAGAAGGCAGACGAACGTTAGAGGCAATCGCAAAGGTGAGCGACCTTAAAGGCGGAGTCAACACCAGGTTTCCACACCTCCTGACAGCAGCCCGGTGGTATCGGTCGAGCTCAGGAGGTGGACTGCTGTGAAAGTGATGTGGACGAATTTTAAAGATGTTTTTGATACGTATACGCCCCTCCGTGTTCCCATGTGTCTATGTTCTGATATTCCTTGTGTTGCCGTCCTCCTAGGCCAACGCCTCGGTTGTGGGAGGAGTTTAGGAGAAGTTGCGCTTAGGGGGAGGGCTCTGTCACGTATACGCCCCTCCGTGTTCCCATGTGTCTATGTTCTGATATTCCTCGTGTTCCTGTTAGCCACACCCCCGTCAGCTGTTTCCATGGTGGTCGTTTCAGGAAGCAAACGCGGCTGGATTCCAAAATATAAAGATTTAATAAAAGATAAAAAAAAACATAACAAGACTCAAAAAACAGAAAATAAAGAAGAACTCCACAGGAAACAGAAACACGACCACGACGTAGTACATCCGTACACACAAAACGACCGACAAGGGCTCAGGGACAGACACGAGCTTAAATAGGAACACAAAATTAACAACAGCTGACTGGGAGTGACGCATAACAAGAAACAGCTGACGGGGGTGTGGCTAACACGAACACGGGGAATATCAAAACATAGACACATGGGAACACGGAGGGGCGTATACGTGACAGAGCCCTCCCCCTAAGCGCAACGTCTCCTAAACTCCTCCCACAACCGAGGCATTGGCCCAGGAGGACGGCAACACGAGGAATATCAGAACATAGACACATGGGAACACGGAGGGTCGTATACGTGACAGAGCCCTCCCCCTAAGCGTAACGTCTCCTAAACTCCTCCCACAACCGAGGCGTTGGCCCAGGAGGACGGCAACACAAGGAATATCAGAACATAGACACATGGGAACACGGAGGGGCGTATACATGACAGCTTTTGCTTAATTTCCATCATATAAACTTTTATTTAGGGGCATATGTCTACTCTGATAACAGTCCACAAGAACACGCACGACAGAAAACATGGTTCTGCACGTTTTATACACATTCATTCGCTTATTCGTTCATTTTCTGAGCAACGTATCATAACCAGGGTCACAGACATACGCTGGAAAGGTCGTCAGTCCGTCGCTGGGCAAACGCAGTCACAAAGACCTTCAAATTTAACAAATAAGGGCAAATAATACGATTTTGCAACAGATTTGACATGTTTTTGCTTATTCTGTGAAAAAGTGCACACTGTCCACGAAAACTTACGCTACGTTAAGTTGTGTTTTAACACGACTTACCTCGCATGACATACAACTGCCCCCCGATTAAGCGCTTTATACAGCAGAACAGGCCGTCTGCGAGTCGGGCACGGCGAGCGGAGGAACAGGGTGAGAGAAAGAAAGGGAAGGAGCGAGTGAACAGGAAGAAGAGTCTTATCAGCAGCCTTAGCAGGAAGGAAGTGATTAGCCATTAGAGTTTCTACTTACTGGGTGGCTGGTCAGTGGCAGAGTTTTTAAAGTGGCTCCCCTTGATGACCTCGGCGGAGAGCCGGCCGGTGCTGGAGTTGTACAGAAGACCGAGGAGCAGCTCCGGCGTGGACGACTCGCCGGTGGAGTGATAGGACAGAGCTCCCGCACTGCGGGACACGCTCACTAGCGACCCACAGCCCTGCAGACACACAACACTGGGGTTAGAGGCCTGGTACTAGGTCACGAACAGTGGGCAGTGGAGGCCTAGTGGCGAGGACGTCGCCCTTGTGAACTGAGGGTCACAGGTTCGAGTCCCTGGGCGCCACTGAGGTTCCCTTGAGTAAGGTACCGTCCCACTGCACTGCTCCACTGTTGGTAGCTGCCCACTGTTCCACGTGTGCACGTGTGATGGGTTGAATGCAAAGATCATCACAGTGGAATGAGAAATATGTTCTTTACGAGCGATACACTCACAGGGACTGCAGATCTGGGCTCCAGTGTGACGGGCAGTGCGGTTTTGCCCTGCAGGTTGAGCTTGGTCAGGTAGAACACTTTCTCCCCTAGAACCTTCTCCTTCTTCCTGTGGCGGACGCTGTAGAGGCGGAAGCGCACAGCGTACTCCCCCAGCGCGTCCTGCTCCACCGGGGAGAAGCGGAACGTTTCGGTGAAGACTGGACAGGGCCCTTTCTGCACCCCTGTTTTCGCGCGCTGCTTCTTGGTTGGCAGCAGCACCAGGTGGACCTGCCAGGAGATGTTCCCCGTAGTTTTTAGGGCCGGGATATCGGTGGCGGCAGTTACAGTCACGGCCAGGTGCTGCGCACTCGAGTCGTACTCAAAAGCAACGTCCAGAGTGCCATACTTCCCCAAAACCTCCGGCTCATACACCTCCGGCAGAGGGGGGATCGCAGAGTCCTACAGGGGAGGGACGGAGAGATGGAATGGTGGAGCGGTAGAAAGGTGGTGGGGTGGAATGGTGGAGAGATGGAGAAATGGAGAGATGGAAAGACAGAGGGATGAAATAGTGGAGCAATGGAATGGTGGAGAGATGGAATGGTGGAGTGGTAGAAAGGTGGCGGGGTGGAATGGTGGGCAGATGGAATGGTGGAGCGATGAAATGGTGGAGCGATGGAATGGTGGAGAGATGGAATGGTGGAGCGATGGAATGGTGGAGAGATGGAAAGGTGGAGAGATGAAATGGTGGAGCGATGGAAAGTTGGAGAGATAAAATGGTGGAGCGATGGAATAGTGGAGCGATGGAAAGGTGGAGAGATGAAATGGTGGAGCGATGGAAAGTTGGAGAGATGAAATGGTGGAGCGATGGAATAGTGGAGCGATGGAAAGTTGGAGAGATGAAATGGTGGAGAGATGGAATGGTGGAGCAATGGAATGGTGGAGAGATGGAATGGTGGAGTGGTAGAAAGGTGGCGGGGTGGAATGGTGGGGAG
This sequence comes from Arnoldichthys spilopterus, assembly GCA_037974385.1. NCBI lineage: Eukaryota > Metazoa > Chordata > Actinopteri > Characiformes > Lepidarchidae > Arnoldichthys > Arnoldichthys spilopterus. The sequence continues at coordinate 2,294 of JBBPDA010109042.1, read as the reverse complement.
ATGGAAAGTTGGAGAGATGAAATGGTGGAGCGATGGAAAGGTGGAGCGATGGAATAGTGGAGTGGTAGAAAGGTGGCGGGGTGGAATGGTGGAGCGATGGAATAATGGAGCGATGGAATGGTGGAGCGATGGAATGGTGGAGCGATGGAATAGTGGAGCGATGGAATAGTGGAGCGATGGAATGGTGGAGCGATGGAATGGTGGAGCGATGGAATAATGGAGCGATGGAATGGTGGAGCGATGGAAAGGTAGAGATAGAACAGAAAAAGGCAAAGACAGATCAGTGACAGCCTTCAGAATCAAGAGGGCTGGAGTTCAGACACCGTGGGGCACAGGGACTAGGTCAGTAATGCTAATGTTGCTAACAATGAATGAAAGCCAATAGTCACCGATTAGCCCTGTTTAAACATTACTGTGGTAACTGGTGTCACAGATCAGTCCTCGGCAGTGTGCATCGTACCATCTCTCCTGAGCGGGGGATGCTGCTTCTTGTTCCAGCTGGTGAGTAATTTCTACTGGCTGATGGGCCCTTTCTCAGTTAGCCGGACTATTGTCCAATAGGGTCCATAGCTCTGTTCCTATTGGACAAGCTCATCTTTAGGCTACAGTCTGAAACCCTACTATGTGAAATCCCACTAGTCTCACTACATTTCAGACCGGTGACTACTGGCTTCCCTCATTCCTTCCACTGTAAATTATTTTGCCCACGAATATCGTGTAAAAAAAAAATCTGATATCGTGACAGCCCTAGTCCTACTGTAACCATCAACCTGTATCACAACCAGTGCAATACAGATATGAGTGGCTGGTAAAATTAGAATTTAACCAATCTGAACGCTCTCAGCAAGCAGTGCCGACCAATCATAGAACCCTGGAAGCAGATTAAAGGGCCCATATCATGAAAAAAATAATAATAAAATAAATCAATGTCATTAATTCTCTAATACTAATTCTCTAATAATAATTAGCCTAAACATTGCGCAAAAGTCTTAGTCCCCTGAGTAAATGCTCATTAGAAGCTGTTTCTCTGGGCAGTGAGAGTTTCGGTTTTCTCCAAAAACACTAATATTAGAATAAACATCAATACAGTAAACAGTGATTTTAAGTGTATCAGTGTATTGGCTCCCCTAGTGGACGCCCAGTGTTACTGCAGCTCCTGCTGGTTTGGGTTCAGTCAGTCCTTCATTAGATGAAACCAGGAGCTGATGGAGCTTCACACACGTCCCTGCAGCGACTGGAGACACGGAGGAGAAACCTGGAGCCGAACCTGTGTCTTCTAGCAGCTCACACACCATCAGCTACTGTTCGCACACAGCAGCTCGTCCTCGTTCTCTCCACTGCTGCACTGGTTCACTGCACTGACTCTAATGTTCACGTGTGTTTTTGCTGCAGAAAGAAACTCGCTGCTCAGAAACGGCTTCAACTTTTAACACGGGGGGGGGGCTAATACTTTTGTATACAGTGCTGTATATTGTATATATATATATATATATATATATATTATATATACAGTCTTATAAGCTTGTTTATTGTTAAATTATGACTGTTTCTGGTACATAAGCTCACAAAATCATCACAAGTGAACTTCTGGGCAATACAAAATAGAGGAAAACTGTGAAACATGGGCCCTTTAAGTGACTGCTGATGTTTAGCCTCATCTATCAAAAACACAGTCCACGATTCCAAGAAAAAAACATTTTTTTCACGTGAAAAAACCCCACCACAAAGTCCTTGAGGGTGTCTGAGCTGGTGAATCAGTTTATTCATTCATGCAGCATTTACAGCCAGTCAGTGAACTGATTTCGACTCACGTTAAAGCAGAAAGGGCTGGAGAATGCTGTCAGAGTCACCAAACCGTCTCAGACACACCCAAGGATCGGGACTTACCAAACTCAGCCGGAGCGAGCCGACCGCAGGCCGAGATTCCACCAAAATGTCCTCCAAACTACCACTGCATGAGTCATTCAACTCAGGGAAAAAAACAGCACTGAAAGCGCAGTTCTCAACAGTCACCAGCAGAGGTCAGCAAGCGAAGGCGTTTTATATATATACATGTACACCAATCAGCCATAACATTAACACCGCCTGCCTCAAACTGAGCGTGTCCCTCATGCTGCTGAAACAGCTCTGACTGTGGTGCACTGTGTGCTGTGTCACATCCATCAGTGAGCCTTGGGTGCCCATGACCCTGTCACTGATGCACCAGTTATGCTTCCTTGGAGGCCTAGTGGTGAGGACGCTGCCTTTGGGGCCTGAAGGTCGCAGGTTCGAGTCCCTGGGCTCCACTGAGGTTC
>JBBPDA010109041.1:0-10630 GCA_037974385.1 Arnoldichthys spilopterus | reverse complement strand
GTGTAGTGGAACGGTACCTTGCTCAAGGGTACCTCAGTAGTGCCCGGGCCGGGATTCGAACCTGCGACCTTCAGGTCTCAAAGGCAGCATCCAAACCAGTAGGCCACCACTGCCTAGCTCTAGATACCCCGTCACAGAGTCCAGGCAGTACATTTTTGGGGAGAGGAAAAGACTTGGGAAAGACACTCCAGAGAGACTGTCTAAGGTCCCCTGGAGATGATATGGAGGCCATGGGGAATAAGCCCAGAAGAGGACCCGAAGGCACTAACCCAGTGTATAAAGATTCTTCATTCATGATTTCGGTTTTTTGTCCCATATCTCAGGAATCACTGGTTGACGCTTGTATACATAATCAAAATAAACTGCAGACAAATGATAATTTTTCTGGAAAAGGGGACCTTGAGTTCAGCTGCCCTGCGCTCAGCTCTCTCCACTTCAGACCGCAGCTGCCGCTCCACACTGGAGGCAGATCCACTGAGCGTAGCGATGGTGATGTCGCGTTGATGCAGCTCATTCGTTAGCTGCGACACTTCCTTCCTCATTCCCTCTACCTCACCACGATGGGTCTGCTCAACCTGCTGGAGCTCTTCACGCAGCTGGACACACACACAAAAAAAACACACATGAGAAACGATCAGAGTAGAAAACACACCAGCATGGATCCGAAATATCCAACGTAATTACGTAAATGGTTCCATTACCCGCTTGACCTCAGTCACAGAGCGTGTGTGCTCCTCCTCTAGCTGTCTCCACTCCTGCTCTCTCCTGTTCGCTTCTCCTTTCTGTCGCCGTATGCTTTCGAGCCTGGCAAACCGGCACAAAATTCCCAATATGACCTCCACCTAACTGGCTCCGATGATACGGATTGAGTCTATTGAACACATTTAGAAAAACAGTGCTTGGTTTAATCAGTTACTTGTCACGGAGTCGTGTGACCTCAGCTTTCAGGTGTTTCTCACAGGTCTGAGAACAGTGAAGTTTGGTGGTCACTTTCTCCAGCTCCTGCCTGAGAGATGCTAAGCCTGGGGATGAGTTTCGGGAGGCCAGACACCCTTCCAGAGACCTGTGACGGAAGGGAGAAGTGTGTATTCACATCAGCCAATGGCCATTCTTTATTACAAAGTCGATTAAAATATGCTGCTCCACTAGACCAAGGCCTTCTAAAAGAGTATGTCTTGCTAAAACTGCTAAATGGCAGCATGGAGATGCTACGTACCTGATGACATGCTCTTTGGCCTGCAGGGCCTGGCTGAGGCGGGCCACCTCGCTACGCAGCTGCTGCTGTTGGAGCCCTGAGCTCCTCACAAACTGGTCCTGAGCATCCAGTGTGGCCCTCAGCTCCTCCCTCTCCTCATTCAGAACCTTTTTAGAGGCAAAACATTCTCCATCTACACAAAGTCTCCGTAAACTGCTTGGTCTTACAAAGTTAACCAGAGAAGCAAGCAAGCAAGCTTCAAGGCAAGCAGCTACGCTAACACCTGTTTTATTATCTACAATATACACTGATCAGCCACAACGTTAAAATCACTGACAGGTCATAACAAGGAATAACACTGATTATTCGGTAACCATAGCAACCATCAAGGGCTAGGACATATTAGACTGCAAGTCAACAGCCAGTTCTTAAGGGTGATGCATTGGAAGGAAGAAAAATGGGCAAGCATTAGAATCTGTGAGCTAGAAAATGGGTCACGAGATTTCCACAATGGCTTAAGGGGTGTTTCCCAGGATTTAGTGGTGACTTCCTACCAAGAAGAGGTAGTCCAAGTAAGGACGACTGGTGAACCAGCAGCTTCAGGGTCATAACTGACACAGATAGGCTAGCCCGAACCTAAAGAAGAGCCTTCACCTTGCAACTTACTTACTTAAAGGAGCAAATTAGTGCCAGACACCTCAGCACACCTTGTGTATAACGAAGTACCACGTCGATCATCAACGCGGAGAACCTTTACTGATTCTCTGTTACATTGGTTTCTTCAGTAAACATGTAATCATGACATTACTGGTGAAACTCTATCAGTGATCTAGCTACCTACTCCCATCCCTGTCCGTCTCTACCTGTGCTGGGGCGTTAGCTGCGACACTGCAGCTGACCTGCTGTTCCCTGCGCGAGTCTCCCAGCTCCTCCTGCAGCAGTCGCAGCCTCTCAAGCTCGAGCTCCTGTGCATGCATAGAGTCCTGCGCCCGCTGTAACTGCGCCCGCAAGCGCTGCACATCCCCCTGCTCCTGCAGCCGGCCTGCACCCTGGGACTAAAAGGATCCACAGACACAGAAGATTTGGGTTTATGATGTAACATTGCAAGTCTTACTGGTCTATTCCATTTTTTTTTTTTTTTTTTTTACAATTTTTTGTTTATTTGAACAAATTGTGAAGAAACGTCTGTTTAAATGGCTTCTAAGATCTGAGGAGATCTGAGACCAAGTTTAACCCGGAGTCACCTGTATTAGAGTGAACTGCTCTGCCAGGCTCTTCCTCTGGGCCTCTAATGAAGTCACCTGTCTCTGATACTGCAACCTCTGCTGCTCCCATTCGGCCGAGCGCTGACGAAACTCCTGCAAAAGACATACAGCAGCTATGATAAAGTAAGCGATGATTTACATTTCACACACTGTATATGTGTCAGTTTAACCGTATGTCCTGACATTGTAGAGACATTGCTGTAACTATCAGGCAGTTTCGGCTGCTGTGTGCACAAGCAGAATGTCTGGTCAGCGAACCCATGGTGTTAAAACCGTATCTGTACATGTCCGCAGTAACATGTCAACAGACTCCTTCCTAAGCCCTGACGTCTGAATCGAGCGTTTTTCCGACGACTGTGGCGTCAGGTGAGCGTGGATCGAACGCTGACCATTTTTTTGCACACTGGAGTGAATCAGAAGGTCCACGCATGCTTTCGGGACTTCCGTTCGGTCAGATGCGCATACGGATGAGTTTGAGAATTAATACAGTTCATTGTAGCTTGATGTATCATCAATTAAGCTTCTTTTTACAATAATACGATTCAGGAACTCAATAGAAGTCTTCTTTCCTCATCCAGGTCTCCTGGCAACACCATTACTACTGCTACTACTGGCAGTGGAGGCCTAGTGGTTAGGACACTGCCTCTGAGACCTGAAGGTCGCAGGTTCGAATCCCGGCCCAGGCACTACTGAGGTTCCCTTGAGTAAGGTACCGTCCCACTACACTGCTTCCTGGGCGCTTTTGGTAGCTGCCCGCTGCTCCACGTGTGCACGTGTGATAGGTTAAATGCAGAGGTCACATTTCGTTGTGGTGCTTGAGTGTGTTCACAATGACAAAGAGTCACTTTCACTTCACTTTCAACTTTGCTGTGATTGGCTGTGCATACAGAAGCGATAATTAGCAAATTAAAAAGAAACAATAATGCACGAAAAAAGAAACGATGACACTGGTGAATGAGGCATTTTGCGTCATGTTATTTTGCATATTAGCCACAAAACCGAATTTCTTTAAACAGTCACTAAACCCTCTACAAGCTCACCATTCAGAGCCACTCGCAAACACCGATCCCGACAGTGTCCTGTTAGCATGTTCCTCAGGAAAAGTCACCTGACGTATCTATAATGCTGTTATTAGGTCACACAGACCAGGTGAGCGTGGATCGAAGGCTGAGCATGTCCACACAGGCTTTCAGGACTCCTGTTTGATCAGATGTGCGTTCGAATGGCATAAACGATGTTTGCAGCTTTTTATTGGGTCAAGTCTAACAAAGAACAACTGAGCCATATTTCACCATCCAACGAAGGATGCATTCAAATCCCACAGGTGAAACCTGCCTGATGACTGCCCCCTACAGGTAAATACACAAAATGACAGTCTGGGCTGCAGGTTGGCGTTAAACAGAGGCAACAAATGTGAATGAAATGTTACACTAAAGTCAGTCGAGCGCCACTACAGAACGCCAAGGACACATTCACCTATACAAGATTTGAATACACGTGTGAACGGGGCCTTGTTGCTACTTAAATCCCTCTCAACGGACCTTTCCAGAGTCTATATGTGCCGGTATACATTAGTAGTGAAGTGAAGTGAAAGTGACTGTGTCATTGTGAACACACACAAGCACCACAGCGAAACGTGACCTCTGCATTTAACCCATCACACGTGCACACGTGGAGCAGAGGGCAGCTACCTACAGCGCCCGGGGAGCAGTGTAGTGGGACGGTACCTTACTCAAGGGAACCTCAGTAGTGCCTGGGCCGGGACTCGAACCTGCGATCTTCAGGTCCCAAAGGCAGCGTCCGAACCACTAGGCCACCCCTGTCCAAACACCGGGAACACTCTTTCAGCAGAATAGCGAAGGCGTTTGGTACTGTGTGCATATTTCATGCTGATATCTGCGACAAAATAATTCAGTTAATGGTGATAACAGCACTAAAAATGTGCCGGTGCTTAGAATGTATGTAGTCCATGATGATGGAAGTACCTCCAGCTTGCTGTTCAGGAGAGAAACGTCACTCTTGTCCTCCTCTCGGCTTCGTGCCCCTTCTCGTGCCTCTTTAAGCTGCTTGCGCTGCAGCTTCTCATAGTTGCGCTTCAACTTGGACAACTAACAGAGGACGGCGTGAGTTCGACAAGTGTGAAAAGCAGAAAGCAAACGGCGTCATCATGTGCAAGGCTCACCTCCTCCTTCATATGCTGCAGCTGCCCTTCATACTTCACGACGAGTTCCTGTTTCCCGGCTTGCATCTCGTCGAGCTGTTTCACAAGCACTCTGACCTGTTTGGTAGAAGCAGAGCGTTGTAGGGCGGAAGAGTGGAGCTCTGCGGAGTCTGAGAAGCTTGATGTATCATCAATTAAGCTTCCTTGTACAATAATAAGATTCAGAAACTCAACAGAAGTCTTCTTTCCTCATCCAGGTCTACTGGCAACACCATGTCTACTGCTAGTAATTAATATTTTCCTAATATTTTTAGGATGCTGAGGGAGATAAAGCTCATTTCAAGAAATCTTACTACGTAAACTTTGCTGTGATTGGCTGTGCATAAAGAAGCAATAATTAGCAAATTAAAAATGAACAATGACACTGTTAATGTAAAAAGAGGCTTTTTGCGCCAGGTTGGGGCAGTGGTGGCCTAGTGGTTAGGACATTGCGCTAGGGACCTGAAGGTTGCTGGTTCAAGTCCCAGCTCAGGCACTACTGAGGTACCCTTGAGCAAGGTACCGTCCCACTACACTGCTCCACGTCTTGGAAGTCGCTTTGGATAAAAGCGTCAGCCAAATGAATAAATGTAAATGTAAATGTAGGTTATTTTGCATATTAGCGATGAAACCGATATAGTTTGAACGGTCACTAAAACCACTACAAGCTCACCATTCAGAGCCACTCGCACACACCGATCTCTCCTGTTAGCATGTTCCCCAGGGAAAAGTCACCTGATGTTTCTATAATGCTGTTATTAGGAACACACACATGGAGTTAAGCGTTGACCTTTCATGGTGGCAGATGAAAGGTGGACTGGCATGCAGGTAACGCTTTGCCTGACACCACCGACCGTGCAGATTCACCTGCAGTAACCCCTTCTCCACTACCAGACTCAACATTCGGAAGCCAGAGTCCTGGAGCTCCAGCAGGGATACGACAGCCTCTTTCACCATAAGCATCTGCCAGGGTGAAGGCAGATCATGAGGCCTTAGCTTAACTAACATCAAGGTCTGAACAACATTTTGCAATATGATTTGTAGACACACTGCAACACCGAAATGTGTCTGTTCAACAACATGCTTGATTCATTCCCATTCAATTCCCGAAAACTACCATTCCTGCCTAAAACTACCAGTATTTGTCAGGTTATACAATACTAAAGCTTCGCAATCCTGGTTTGACATTGTATATGCATATATGTTTTTGTCCACCCAAGTCCTGTCACTACAATAACCAGCATGCTTTGCATGAATACGAATGCACCCACAGCTATAAAGTAGCGCGGTGACGCGCTAACGTAGATGCTAATAAACCCAGACACAGTTTCCAGCTTTTTACCAGTAAACTTAGATATGGAAGTTGGTTCAGCAACAGCCAGCTTACAGAAAAACAGCGTTTCCCACCTACACGATACATCACGTTACATTTTTCATTTTGGCTAATGTGCCCTTTATGTGCACAACAACGCTTTAGTTGACCCTAGATTCTCCATGTTGGAATTAATTGGTGCTTTCAACCTAAGACTTGAAGAACAGATGTGTTTATTTATTTATTTTATATATAAATTGTTGGGCAGTGGAGGCCTAGTGGTTAGGACGCTGCCTTTGCGACCTGAAGGTCGTAGGTTCGAGTCCCGGGTACTACTGAGGTATCCTTGAGTAAGGTACTGTCCCGCTACACTGCTCCCCGGGCGCTGTTGGTAGCTGCCCGCCGCTCCACGTGTGCACGTGTGACGGGTTAAATGCAGAGGTCACATTTCGTTGCGGTGCTTGAGTGTGTTCACAATGACAAACTTTTACCTCACTTTATAATTTTATGATTTATTTTATGCTCTACGTATGTTTACTTTGACTTTGAATGCACTTTGTTTCTTTTTATGCATTAATTAAATGCCTACTTTTTTAAATGTTTCTTTATGGTGTATTATTATTATTTTTTAATCTATTTACTGTAAAACTGCATTTACTGTATGAAAGATGTACAAATAAAGCTTACTGTTATTTTTTTTTTCAGGTATACAGGAGGGCACACCTGTGCTAAGCAAAAATTTGCACTGTCCCTCGTCACGAGTCAGTGGTGGGGTTTGGCAGGTGACATCATCACATTACCCCCCCCCCTCCCCCCCAACCTGAAGGATATGGGTTTCATATCACCTTTAAACAATGAATTGGCTGCTTTTTAAAAAAAAGGCAATTTATTCTTTATAATTTTCAAATGGGTTCCAGCTGGGGCAGGTAAGAATTCTGAGCGGCTGGTCATTTTTCTTGCTAACCCGTCACGTGGGCAGGTGGAGCAATCTCATGGACTTCCTTGAGGTTCACAGCAGCAGAAGGTCCTGAGAGTCTATACTGAGCCCGGTAGCACATTCCATACCTCACAGTTTCTCTTGTCCAGCAGATCTTTGGCCGACTGGAGCTCTTCCTGTCCGTTTTGGAGGCGGAGCTCCATGGCTTTCACCTCCGCTTCCCACTGGCTGCGCTTATGATTCACCATGATGTCGATCTGTCTCATTAGCTCCTGGAGTTCGGGCTCACAGGATGTCAGGACAGAGCTGCGGGTCACATGAGAAGAAGCAGATCACGAATATGAATGGGCATCGTTCACCAGTTTTATCTTTCATTTGTTCTTGAGAAAAGACCTTAGAAAGTCTGTCAGATTCATAAGCAGCTGTTTGACACAAACATGTCTCATATTGAAAGTGACTGTCATTGTGAACACACTCAAGCACCACAACAAAATGTGACCTCTGCATTTAACCCATCACACGTGCACACGTGGAGCAGCAACCAACAGCGCCCGGAGAGCAGCGTAGTGGGACGGTACCTTGCTCAAGGGTACCTCAGTAGTGCCCGGGCATACAATACAACATACACACACAAGCTCTACATATCCACCACGTTGACCTCTCAAGAAAAACAACCACGGGTCATTACATTCTTAATAAAGGCCTTAAACTGTTTCTAGCTTTAAGACTTTTTGCAAATTTCTCCGTCCCAGTGGTGCAAAATAAAAATAAGCAGCTTGCATCCGATCAGTCAACACCTGGGGTCAGGACTGGCCCTGACAATGTTGGAGCCCTAGGTCAGCTTTTCAGAGGCACCCCAGCGACAGAGACACACATAACGGCCAATACCCCACCCCCAAACGACAAGGTCTGTTAAAGGTACCTGACGTCATGATCCTGCAGAGTTCCCAAAAAAGCATCCATCGTTGTCAGTGATTCACTGATGGCATCCTCAGTACACCAGGATCACAGTAACGTGAGCTATGGTCATGAAACAAAAGTGAAGATCATGTCACCAACTGATGCAAGCAGGTTCCTTTACAACACCGTAACTACGGCCCAAAGCTCTGGAACACACTACCTATAAACATCAGGAAAACTCGCACACTAAATATTCACAACAGGAAGCCTAAACATTCACTTTAGCCTTTAACTAGTCAATTTTATTCATTTAATTTATATTATTATTGTTGATTTATTATTTATATTGTGTTTTATTATTACTTTAAGCTTTAGTTTATCAACATTATGATTTATTTTATGCCTTAGTGCAATGTTTTACTTTTTATATTAATTATATATGCCTTAAAGCTTATTTTACTTTTCTTCCTTTTTTATCAATTTAACCATTTGCTTTAGGCATTTCCTTAATGCTTACTTTTCTTACGTTTATCAATTTTGATGTATTTTATGCCTTGCTTTAATATTTTATTTTTCTTACTTATCAATGTCATGATGTATTTTATGCCATTATTGCTCGCTTAACTGCTCTTATTTATCCATTTTATGATTTATTTTATGCTTTATTTTAATCCTTACTTTCCCTAATTGTTTACTTTTTAAAATTAGTTTAATTACTACTTTTAGGCCTTTCTTTAACGCTAACTTTAATGTCTTTGCGCTTATTAATTTTATGGCTTACTTTATTGCTAACTATACTTGTTTAATTTTGCAATCCATTCACCATTCCTCACAGATCATCCTCTTCAGCCCGATTGGATTCTCAAAAATCGAAGACCGAATTCTAGGGTCTTCTCAGTTTTGCCTCCCAGGTGGTGGAATGCCACCTGCAATGTATACTGGAATGTCTCATGTGCAATATTTCTTCACTGTGCAATATCCAATATTCTTCAGTATAATATTTTTCATGGCGCAATTATTCTCCTGTCTTTTTGTACACTCATGTCTATTTATATTTTTTGTAAAGTTTACTTTTTTTATTTTATAGTGCTGTATAGTTTTTCTTAATTATTGCTTTATCACTGCTCTTACCTTTTGTACTGCCATAACAAAGCAAATTTCCCACTTGTGGAACTAATAAAAGTTCTCTTATCTTATGACCTTCCCCTAACTGTCAGAACTGCTTCAAACAATGACCAAAGACTCACCATCTCTTCACAGAGAACTAAAGGACCAGAACTACAGAACTAACAAACTTATGAGGGAAAAAATCTATTTATTTTTTTTATTATTTTGTCAAGGTTTTGCATGAGCTCAGGTATAATCCTTACTTAGTAAGTGAGTGTTAGCTTTGTTTTATTAACTTAAAATTCCTTTAAAATGTTTCAATTTTGGCAATGGAGGACTAAAAAAAGCAGGAATTTCATTGGACAGTGTAACTGCTTGTTCTACTGAGCACCATGACAACAAACTCTTGGATCTTGGTTGAATAGCAGTTCTTAACCCAAGTCTGGGTTTACTGGTGTAAAAAGTTTCCTTTGTTGACTAGAAAGCACCGTGTAAGTCGCTCTGGGCAAAAGCGTCTCTCAAAAGCTGTAAATGTCAATAAATCAGTTTTTCCTGAGTCAACATCAATCCGCACAACTCCATTAGCAAGCTAACCAGCTAGCACCTACCCTCGTTTCCCACGAAAAAGAAGACCTACGAGAATTTCTGACTTCAAGAACAAGAGTGACAGTAATGCCAGCTTAACGGTGACCAAAACTTACTTCTAAAACCATGATTGGGTGTAATATAAACTTATTCCCTGGCAGACAGAGTTTCCTCGACCGTCCCAGCAGCTGGAAGCTACAGTTGGGCGCACGACAACAATTTCGAAACGCAAAGCATTGTGGGCCACACGGGCTGCGCTCCAATACGCGTGACTGCTTCCCTAGTAAGTAGTACGCCTAACAAGTGCTACGCCAGGTGTAACGGTTGTAGCCCAGATAAATCGGATTGAACGTCCTTGTCAAGTGTGTAGCTTATTTTAATAAACCCACAGACCTATACTACACTATATATATATATATTTTATATTATATATATATATATTTGTTGAACCGTTAAAAAATCGCTTATAGAATGGAAGTACGCTTATTGAAACACGACCATCTGTCCGGTTTAGCTTTAGCTATCTATGTCTATCTATGTGCCCGTCTGCTCTGTCCGGGAGAGGTTAGAGACATTAGAACGAACAATTATACACATAAATGACCACCATGACTTAAATATGAACGTGTTTTGGTGGTAAAAACATTACACTGGGTGTTTACAAGTAGTAGCTTATGCTAGCTGCGGCTAGTCCCTGACGGCAACCGGTCTCAGCGTAAAATCCTGTCCTGGCACATCTGTAGGTGTTGTTCCGGCGATGTGGAGGTGGGGGACTTTATGTGGCAGCTATGTTAACTATATATTTTGTCCTATACATACGGAGTTTCAGCTGTTGCAGCGTTAGCGATGGAGGTGCGTTTTGGGCCATAGGAGGCTCGATAAAGCTCTCCGGTAAACAGCGGTGGTGTAGATAACCAGACTGCACACAATTCATCACAAAAACCGAAAACAACGAGGCATTAACGCAGCCAGTGTTTAAAATTTCGATGATTGAAAGAAGTCGTTGGTGTGTAGAAAGCTCATATAGAGTATAAACCCAACTTACTCCACGTGGCTCGTTGGTCTAGGGGTATGATTCTCGCTTCGGGTGCGAGAGGTCCCGGGTTCAAATCCCGGACGAGCCCAAATC